>JAUEJL010079393.1:0-15447 GCA_032274825.1 Drosophyllum lusitanicum
TTTGTTCATAGCTTAGGGTTAGGGTTCAAACAGGGGATGAAGCGATTTGGGTTTAATCTGTGGGTTTCTTAATCTGACATTCAAATTTATGTTCCAATTTAAAGATGAGTCTAGATCTCTTAATTAGGTTTTCTTCTTGATTTAGGTTTGCGATTTCAGGTAATATTCTTTTGCTTCTTGATTCTTGAAGATGAAGGTCGAAGTTGATTGGTCATCACTTCTTCGTCAACAGATCTAGGTTTTCTTCAAAGGTTAGTTTCGATTATTTGTGTTCATTGATTCATCTTCATCTTCATACAATATTCAAGGGTATTACGATTTCCATATGGTATTACGATTTGGGGGTTTCAATTTGGAACATTGCTTCAATTTGGGGGTTTCATACGAACATTGCTTCTGAACCAGATCTTCATCTGTTATTTTGTTCAAGATTCCAGATCTGTGATTTCATCTTCAAAGGGTTCATAAGGTACGATTTATTTCAGCTTCAAAGGGTTCTTCGATTTTCTGATTTTGTTCTTCATCTGGGTTTTCTTCATGTGTGACATGGAAGGTAGTTACTCAAATCTCTGTTTTCTTCATCTTGGTTCACATATTTCATGTTCTTCATGAGTTCGGTTTTGAAGTCCAGATATGTTCATGCTCGATTTTGAGTTCATAATGTTTGATTTTGAATGTTTAGAAGAATGTTCTTCATGGAACTTGAAGATTCATATGAATGTTCTTCATGGATGTTCTTCATATGTTTATCCATCTTTTTTTTATATTACTGATGTGGCATGAAAAATTAAAAAATAAAAATGACTGGTTACCTGATGAAGAGGTAACCAAATACATTAAACGGTAGTCTTAGGAATGTTGAGTATATTAAACGGTAGTTTTGAAAGATGGGTATACACAATAGCAAAAAGTGACAAGTTCGGTACACTTTTGGATACTAAACCCTTTTAATTTTGAGTAAATGTAAAATAAAACTACATTAATAAAATTTGAAATGCCATCAAAGGCAAAAACCAAATTTTCAAATAACCCAGGTTACTATTATATTACTCTTCTTTTTTATTTGTTTTAAATTAAATATGCTTTTATTTTTTATTTATTAAATAAAATTGAGTTAAACAAGTTAACTTCGGGTTATCGTGTTCGTATCGATTATTTTCGTGTTATTCTTAGGCCGGCCTTTTATGACCCAACTAAGATGGAAGATAAAATCAGAATTTTTTTAATCTTTCACATTGTTGGAATTCTATTCAAAATATTATTTATGAGTTTAGTTTTCCTAAAATGTACTTAATTTTACATGTTTTATTATTGTATGTATTCAAATTTGAAACTTACCGTTTAATGTACTTAATTTCCGAAAGTTGTTATTTAGTATACTCTAACTTGTGATAGCACATGTATTTTACCTTCTCAGGCGACTTCGTCATGTTTGATGACGTCAATGACTTCATTGGTGATTTGGTGTGGTATGAGTATGCAAATACTTCTACCAGGGCCGTCTATCAAATTACTCCATCGGCTCATTTGCCTATAAATTCATCGACAAGCGCATCCTTTCTCATCATGTACACAAATTGGTCATCCTTGGAGAAGATGACCACCAAATGTGTGTTCCGTGAAAAAGTTGTTAGAAAGGTGCGTACGGCGGGTGAAGATGGTGAAGATGACGGTTTACCAAATATTTAAAGGGTTTTTGGATACCTAAATGATAACTCTTGAAAGTTAGGTTACAATAAATGGTATATTGTAAAATTAGATATATACATATAATAGCAAAACATATAAAATTGAATATATTTAAATAAATTAAACCCTATATTTATTGCCGTTAATGAAACATGTTTGCTCCTTTTAACAAAAAAAAAATACATTTTGCTGAAGGTTCATTAATTATGAATACTTCTTCTTTTTCGTAGTTATAATTGCAAACCTTAAAGAACGTGGAGTGGTCATTCATATCGTCATGTTAGTTTTTCTCCTGTGCCACTCGGTTCATAATTTAACCATGGTGCGATCACTTTCTAATACTCTTATCATATCAAATTATAGGACATGCATACTACTTAACTAAGCAATTAAAAATAATAAAAGAAAAGCAAACCCCACCTAGCTCCATCTCACCACAACTCCCACTCTCATGTGTTATTCTCTGCGTGAAGACACCACCAAACTGCCTCGTGGTATGTCTAGGTGGGCTCGATCACCACACCATAATACTCAGCCACCACGCCTCAACCCCCTCCACATGGAAAAAAAGAAAAAAAATACTCCCCAAGCTTTAAGGCCACCCGTACCACCCAGCCTGAAGGCTTTGGGTTTGGCTTCGAGTTGGTCGGGTTCAAATTAAACACCGCTATGCCACCTACTCACCTGATCAACCCCAGCCCGATTCAAACTCCATTTTTTTAAAAAGCTGTTAATCAACGACTTTAAAAAATTATTTTTTTAATTTTTCCCCTCTCCCTGTAAATACACCACTACACCTTTAAATTTTTCATCCCAAAATCTATATTTCTCTTAATCTCTCTTTCTACAAAAAAAATTAGTTTTTACACAATATAAGTTCACCACAACCGCTTCATCGACCGCACCATCATCATCCATATCAACCGACAAACTCATTGAGCAGGAAAACGATATTTTTGTAGGGTTGGTTCGAGAAGCGGCAAACTTAATTAATTTATGGTAGCATCACAGGGTTTGTCAACAAGACAGGGAAGTGGGAACATACAAAGAGATCCGGTAGCTGCAAACGAACGACTTATGTGGACTACTTTGGCGAGTATCCGTATTTTATAAAAAAAAGTGGGACGCTAGAGGAAAAAAATTTTATCTCCAATTCAAAATTGTACTTTCACTGCATGGCAATTAATGTACGGAGTAGCCTCCGACTCACTTGATGAGTATTTAAAAATGGGAGAGAAAACGTCACAGGATTGCTTATACAAATTCTACAGAGGTATTATTGACCTTTATAGTAAAAAAAATATTTACGCAAGCTTACTTATGTTGATATTCAACCATTATACACCGCACATGAAGAAAAACATAGATTTTCCGGCATGCTCGGCAGCATAGACTATACTCATTCGGCGTGGAAAAATTGCCCGGTAGCATGGCGGTGATAGTTTATGAGAAGTGATCATGTGCACCCGACAATCATTCTAGTGGCAGTGGCCTCGCATGATCTATGGATCTGGTACACATACTTCAGTGTTGCGGGTTCCAACAATGACATCAATGTTCTTAATCGGTCACCCATCTTCAATGCTGTCTACGAAGAAAAAGCACAAGAGTGTCAATTTGAGGTGAATGAAGTCACCTACTAGCACGGATATTATCTACCGGATGAGATATATTCGGAATGGGCTACTTTTATAAAATTATTTGCGTGCCCACAAGGTGATAAACGAAAAAAGTTCAAATCCGTGTAAGAATCGGCATGGTAAGATGTTGAAGGGGATTTTGGCGTGCTTAAACAACGTTGACACATATTTCATAATCAACACGCGAACGAAATCCAACAAGACTGGGACACATTATGTACGCTTGTGTCATATTACACAATATGATACTTGAAAACAAAGAGCAAGCAATTTGTAGTTTAGATGAAATTGACCTTTTAGCGTCTAACATCAAAACAAAAATAAGTGAGAAAGCACGCGCGGCAAACGTTTGAGAAGGCAAAAAAATGTAGGTCAGATTTGATCGAACATATTTCACATATCGAATTTCCCGTCAACGAAGAGGACTAGATTTCTAGATGTATTTATCATTTATTATTTTCGATTTAGCATTTTGTAATTTTTATTTTCCTATGATAGTGTTTTATTAATGTGATGAAATTTTTTTATTTGTTATTTTTTATTTTTAAACAATTCATAAATATTTTACTTTGGTAAATAATTAAATGTATAATAAAATATGTAAAAAAGTGGAAAAATTTAAGTTAGTTTGTGTTAGACTATACTAAATATTTAGATTAGAATGTAAAAAAAGGAAAATTAATATGACACAGATATAGTATTTAAGTTGGCTAACCTGAAAGATTAGCCATACGGATGGTCTAAGACTCTAAGCTTAACATAAAAAAATCAATACTTAGAAATTGAAAGATATTAGTCACCGAACAAAAAGGCAGAAGCGAAAAATATTAAATGTTTGTTTCTCTATAACCAAATTTTCATATTGAATGTGATTGATTTGTACATCACTAAATTTGGGGACGGCAAAAAAATCCGAAATTGATAGGGATGGATTTAGTGATACCCACCTCGATTAATCAACCCGAAAGTTATTTAAATTAATTAATTTTTCTATAATATATAATATATTAATATAGATAATTTAATTATAAATAAAAAACTACCTTTGACCAATTATAAGTTCAAGATTGCAAGTTTAGGTTTCTTGTTAGATCATCTGTAGCGGTGAAAACATGCACAAATGACGAGCTCAAATTTGTGTCTCATGCTAGTTATTTATTATTATTTTTTATGATAAGCCACTAGGGGTGTTTAGTCATACGCTCACCATTGTTTGGCTCGTCATTCTGAACATGAGCTTGGTAACCTTTTCTTTATATTTTTATTGCATTCAACTAATGAAATTAATTTAAATCAATATTATGTGAATCTAGTAAGTAGTAACTAGTAATGATGGTGATGTAGAGGTTAGTCATGAAAGTGATGGCTTTGGCTTTTAGTCATGGGATAGTAATATGCTGAAAAAATTGATATAGTCGGTTATGACAGTCATAAATGTCATGAATACGGATGGGCGGGTGGCTAGTTGAAACGAGAATCTTTTTAGAGCCATGAGTTTTTTTTTTTTTTTTTTACTTTTCGTTATTAGCGAATTTTAGAGCAGTAAGTTACTTAACCATCTTTTTGAGAGCAGTAAGTTAACCGGTTTTGGTTTTGGGTAGCAAAAGTAAGTAAAAATGTCCATAGATTAGATATACGAATGTTTTACGTATTCCTCACTAAATTCTTCTATTTAAACACCACCGATAATATTGTGACTCTATACCTTATTTTTGGAACTACAATGATCACTTGTCTCACACAAGAAACTCGACGTGTGAGGCTGTGACATATAGCCATGAAGGAAGATAAAGGATACGAAAATTTTCTAAAACGACTTTAATTTCTTCGTGCTTCGCTGGGAATATAGGTTTATAGAAAAATGGGAAAATTCCATAATATTGTAATTATCTTTGCACCTTTTTTTTTCCAATATATACAACTTTGTTTAACTTTTCAATTTGTGTAACATTTTTCAATTTAACATTTGATCTTTGGGTTTAGCTTCTAGAAGTGTATCGAAATCGTCACTTTTTGTAATTTATTATACCCAATTTTGAAAATTACAATTTAATATATTGAAGTCTCAAAAATTACCATTTAATGTATTGTTACTTTTGATAGCAGGTTACAAGTGATGTGACATGGTTATGGGTGATGTGGTGGTTGTCATGACTGGTGACATGATTTTTCTTGTTTAACATTAATTAATTAATAACAATAATAATAATAATAATAAAATGCTCTCAAACAACCTTGCAAAAAGTGTGTTTTTAGTTTAAATATTGAGAGATGAAAATCAACTTTGTTTAAACCTTTAATTAAGAAATCAAAGTTTTAACATATCGAATTCAAGGTGTGCTTCAATGGTTGTTTTGGCCAGCACAACCACCACCACCACCATTGACTTCCGGTAGCAACACCATAATCGACTTTTAGCAGCACCACCACCATCGACTTCCGACATATTTAAAGTGTACTGTTTGACAGATTCATGTTTAAAATCAAGGGTTTAGTTCACTAAAATGTATCCAAGTTGTCATGTTTTGCTATTGTGTGTATGAAACTTTAAAAGCTTCTATTGTATGTATCAAACTTTTAATTTGTTGCTATTGTAAGTATTTTGGTTACATAAAAAGTAAAAAACTTACAAGTTTAGTACATACAATAGAAAGTTTAATACACACAATAGTGACAAATTAAAAGTCTGATACATATAATAGAAATTTTTTAAGTCCAATACATATGATAGCAAAACATGACAACTTGGATACATTTTGGTGAACTAAACCCTACAAATATAGTGTTTCACATGCGATTTCAAATTGATTCAAATTGAGGGTTTCATCGATTCAATCTATTCAAATCGAGGGTTTCAAATTCGATTTCATGTTTAAAATCGAGGGTTTCGTCTTCTTCAACGGATCTGATTCGTCTTCTTCATGTGACGATTATCACAGATCCAGTTCATCTTCTTCTTCATCTGTATTTTCTTTGATTTTTTTCTTCAAACACGGTTTGTGTTCTTTCATGTTCTCTGATTTGGGTTCTCTGATTTGTTTCCCTTATTTGGGTTTGTTGGGAAAATTGTAGTAAAATTTAATCCTCTTTTGATAAAAACAAAAATTATTAACATGTTCATAAAATTGTATTTTAAACATTTTCATATGTGCAAAATATGTAAGTCAAAGTCGGTTTACAAAACAAGCTTAAAAGACAAATTCAACGCTCATTGTCAACCCATGGTCGACTGTGAGTAAGCCGTCACGCACAACCCTCACATTTCAAAAATCGTCTTTCGTGAAATCAACAAATGTGTACTCGACAAAGGGAAGATGTTGAAAGGCACCAAGGAAAATTGTGATCTAACCTTCTTATAACTTATAAAAAAAATTAAATACTCACATTAAAATTTTATAAGATACAAGCTTGATTTTTTTTATAAAAATCAAAAGTTTTATAACACACAAATGGACAAAAAGAATACAAGACAACAAGTTTCTGGTTTAGCCAAAAACTAAACATAATCTTACTTTAGAAGACTACAAACCTAGGATTGGTAAAAGAATATTTTATTTTTGGAAAACTTTAAATATGCGTTTACATAGATTTCTTCTCCTTCTATTTTGGTGATAAAATTCAAACTCTTTTGTAAGGTTAATGCCTACCTTTTTCTAGCACCTTTTCCGGTCCATTTTTAATGTAAAAAAGCTTTGTGTGGTATAAAATAATCTCCGACGTCTATACACACACCGAGTCTTGCCATTACCACACTCAAAGCTTCAAAAAACACAGGCTTATTTGCAAAAAAGAAAATTTGCTTGGAAGCATAAAAATTCATACACCGAGTCAATACACAGACTTAGGCCATGTATCACATAAAAATTCACATGCACCTAAGTGCTCTTTGTCATCATACTCACATAGTCACATGCATACTGTTAATTCATATAAGCAGCCAAATGTTTAATTCTACCCTACCACAACAATCAAACAAGAACATGTAATAAAGCCCAATCATCCATTCTAAACTTATATGATTACCACTATGCACAGTACACAGTATTCACGATATGCCTAAACATGGATATAATCGTTAACACTTTAACAGATATCATGGATTCAATTACACAGTATATTTCACTAAACAATACATATATACCATGTTTCACCTTGTGCTCACCAGGACCAAGCTCCACAGCTCATCAATCATGCTTGAAACTTCAGTCAGGTTTCAAACCGCAAGTCGGATCCCAAGCAACAATCAAACAAGAACATGCAAGGAATCCTAATTACGGTCCTCAACCGGACAATTTATTTAAAAAGAAATTAAAATTTTGATCTTTGAAAATTTTAGAACTAAGGTTTAAGTCCAAACACACCACTTGTATGTTCGAATCTCTTAAACCATGACTCTGATACCAAGATGTAACACCCAAATTTTTATTATAAACATAAATATATAAATGTAAATCAGAGTACACAATCCATATTAATTCCACCAATATCCGTGACGAGGTTCCGCACCCGAAACTACACACCATAAAATGTTCGGTCAACGAAAGAGTTAATTACAAAGTAGTTAAATGTGTTTGATAAATATATAATAATAAGTAAATAAATAAATGGTCAACGAAAATGTTTGTTGATAGATGAGCTGCCTTCACCCTGCTGGAGCTTTCCTACGATCATATCCTAAAAGGATTAAAACAACAAAAGTAAGCATAAAGCTTAGCGAGCACACACATTTACACACCACACTAGGTATGCACAAAACACATAATCGTCCATGATCACATAAACAAATCACATAATTCCGACGCGGTGCACTAACTACAATTTCATTTTTCATATGACTATCCAAGACACCCTAAGGGTTTTACGTCTCTTACAATCACATCTGACTGCCCAAGACACCCCAAGGGTCTTAAGTCTCTTACAATCACAGGTCCAAGGGTCTTACGTCTCTTTTGGTCACAGTCGACTACCCAAGGCACCCTAAGGGTTTTACGTCTTCTCATGCCCGAGTTATGTTTTCACTCCATTTACACAACCCTTCACCTCATAACAATAATTCATGTAAGTTACACAAATAATCATACAACAATTACACACATTTAATACTAGTTTAATGTATAAGTTAGTGTAACTCACCTGAACAGCAGCGTACATCAACCACACTAAACACCCGAACTTTAGAAATCAAACACGTCTATCCATAAGACCCTACAGATATAGGTTCACTAAATAAATTACTGAATGTCGAATTATTTGTATACGTCACTCTAAGAGTCTAAGGTCTAGATAAATAATTTGAGCCTCAACCTTTATGTTCATTGAGCCCACGGCCCACAATTATTTTTGATCCACGGCCTGCCCCTTGTTTTCTAATCAAATCCTATATTATAAATTTGCAATTTGCAAATGCTATAAATATACATATACTATTTTGCGATTTAACCGATTGCATTAATTTTCAATTCAAGACAATCAATTAAAACACTAGTAACACTAACTGACCATTGTACTTAAGATTAGGCCTATCTTAGCATTTATAGTTTGGGCCCAGTTCTTGATTAGCAAATTCAGCCCACTACTTTCAATTACTATAAGCCCAACCAATATCAAATGTTAGGCCCAGTAGTTTATTAGTGCTCCAACTAATGGCCCAGCCCGCGATATGCAATAAGTTGGGTTTTGGGATTTACTTAGTTGATTATATGGTTGTTACCTTACAACCTCCTTGAAGAATTTGTAGAAAATCGATGGCAGCTTGTTCCCCCTTGGTCTCGGCTGGGAAGGTTCACCCACACACAAACTTTCTATTGCCACCCTGTCGGACATGTTTTGGTGCTCCATCGCCGACAGCAAGATCAGTCCAAAAACCCAGTGACTAAATCCAAAAAATTCAAGTTTTAATTTCATAAAATGAGTTGAGAATGCTTACCTAACGATTCTTAATCCAGCCTTGATGATCTGCGTTGTTAGAATCCAAAAATCTTGGAGTTTTGCTTCTGTTTTCCCTTCGGCAAAGTGGTGTTTAACACCATGAAGTTGGCTGAGACTCGTTTGTCTAGGGTTGTGTGCAAATTTTATTTAAAAGGCTTCCTTACATCTCCCTAAGCCCATTATCCCATTATTCTAATTAATAACCATGAATCCCAATAGGCTATATTTGTTTACTCATTAATTCTTTGGAAACCAAACAACAGTTGAATATAAAATTTCATATTATACATTTTAGCACAATGAAATTAGGTGTTCATTTTCATCTTACTTGTTTAAATTACTTAAGACAATAAATTCCTAATATTCAGAAATTACAAGAAGTCCCCTAATTAAAAATACTCATTTTTTTAATCTTAATTTACGTAAAAGGAAACGAATATTACATGCAAAGCAACAACCATGCCATAGAAGTCAAGGAAGGCGCCTATGCTCACCCATCAAGAGCCTAATAACTAGGGGTGATAATTCTCGATACGAAATGAACCTAACACGAAGGTAAACAAGTTTCGGTTGACACTTATAATAAACAGGTTGGATTCGGGTTGACTTGTATGGCACATATAACAATTGGGTCGGGTTAGGGTCATGCATAAATTTTACGAGTCGACACGTGAACCCATTTAATATTTATATAGATTTTTTTCATATATAAACCAAATTTTGATGTAATTATCATCCAAACTCAGACGATTCACATTTTTGATAGTTTTTGTTTGTGAAAAATTAAATATGAAAGCTCATAATATTAAAAGTATGATTTTTTGACAGCTTACACTACAAGAAATACCATTAATAGGTGTGACACCAAATGTCGCCCCTAATGCCCTTGTCGCCCCTATTGATCGCGAAAAATACCCGCCACTTTTCCCACCCATATTTTCACTTTCTCACCTCTAATCCCGAGGTCGCCCCTACTGCCCCAAAAGTAAAATAAGGGTTTTCTCTCCCTTTTTATTCATTATGCACAACGATCGTCTCTCTCTGTCCATCTCTCTCTCTCTCTCTCACGTGTAGCTACTCTCTCTCCCTCCCCTCACAGTTCTCTCTCTCAGGCCTTGCTGCCATCGCCACCCTTGCTAGCCGGTCGTCGAGTCGCTCCTATCTCTTTGATTTCTCCATGCCAAGCTTTGAGATTTGGGTTTCTTCCATCTTCACTACTGCTCCCAAGTAAGGTTTTATTTCGTTTGATTTTTTTTGAAGGAAAAGGCTCTATATCTAGTTGTAATCTTAACTTTGATAATAATTTGTTTGAATCTGTTTGTAATTTGTATAGTGCTAGTTGATTTTTTATATCTTTTATGGGTTTGATGTTTGTGTTTGTTGAGATAGACCAAAATGTGATTATTTTTAGTAGTTCCAATTTTGCTTCAGTTTTTGAAGTTAAATTTTAGTGATTAAAATTTTGTGGTAATTTCTAACAAGGTTGTTAAAATGAGAAGATAAGTGATTTGGTCTTGAAGAACAAAGGGCATTGGTTTGCTCTTGAAGAACATGGGCTGCAATTAAAAGGATAGAAGGTAAACATGGTTTAATTTTTGCTTCTAAGTAGCTATTGTTTTTGTTAATTCCGTGTAGAATATTGAGATTTTTAGTTTGATTTCATGTAGAAAATTTAGATTTAGTTTGATCTCATGTAGAAAATCGAGATTTGGAGATGGTTTCTAATTTATTGAAGTGAAAATGATTTAATCTTGATCTCTTTATCTTTTTTGGATTTTTAGCGCCTCTAGTATGTGAGCTTGACTTTTATGTTATCTCAATTCTTTGTGAACATAAAGGTTTACCTTCACAGTTGGCTTATTGATTAAAAAGGTAAATTATATTCTTTTTGGGTGTTTAGGGAGATGTATTTTATTAAATTTGCTTGTTTTAATCTTAGAAGTTCCATGCGTTCTCTTCAATGTATACATTTTGAGTTCTAAGACCTTGAAAGTTTCATGTTCATATTGTTTACAGGTGTATAGTGGCATAATAGTGGGTTATCCAAGTTGAGGCAGAAGGTGATCCTTGAAGGCTCACAAAGGTTAGTTACTGTAAATGTTTTTAATTGTTTTTGCGCTAGCAAAATTGGATATATGTGAGCATTCAAGTTCTTATTTTCATATGTTAAATGGGGATACTTAAATTTCCATATTCGATGTTGAATAGGCAATTGGTTACATTGTTGATATGAGTTATATTCACTTGTAATGGGTTGTAATTGGTATATATGAGTTATATTCACTTAATCATTTGTAACAGGTTGCAATTGGTCGGTATAAGTTAATTTTACTTGTAGTGAATCATGATGTGTCTATATGGATCATATTTACTTGAACGGCCCGTAGTAAGTCTTTATGGGATATATCTAATTGTAACGGGTCATAATTGAAACGTGTGGGTCATATGTACTTGTAACGGGTCATAATGAGTAGATATGAGTTATATTCACTTGTAACGTGTTATAATCGGCGGTATACGTTATTTTGACTTTAGTTGTTTAATAATAAATGACTTACATTTATTTTGTAGCCGGAGATTGAAGCTACTCTTAGTAAACCGGGGTTTATAGCGAGATTTTAGCGCCCAAAAGTGATAACGGGTCGGAGAATACGGGGAACGAGGATTACGATAACGATGATGAAACGTATCTTATGTTTGATATGTTAGACTTTGTTTTGTGTAAAACAATTACTTAAAACAAGCATTATTTTTTGGATTGTGTATTATGAATTTGTGGATTTATATGATAGATGCAGATTAATTATATATTTCCGAATATAGCTTTATTATTATTGCATATTTTTAACGGAACTTATTTGCATTTTAGTGGGAGAAAGGTTTTTTTTTAAGCAATAGCAACGACGGTATTAAGGGCGACATAGAGTAATAGGGGCGACTTATGAGCAACAATGGCGAGGCAATACATGTCGCCCCTAAAGACAATAGGGGTGACTTTTTAGGGCAACAAGGGCGACTTTTGTTGCGCCTAATACCCTTTTTCTTTGTAGTGTTATGTAACTTTTAAACTTGTTGATCTTCCAACTTGTTGACCCGTCAACCCTCTAATAACCCATCAACCTGCAAATGACTTCCCAACACACTAACACGTATAAACGCCATCATCGACAATCTATAAAGGAAACCGCGTACACTTAAAATACATAAATACATAACAGCATTGCTAAATCACATCATTGACAATTCCTGGTTTAATTGCCATGATCATATCTTAAACTACACACAACATTAGATAACGTAGCCAATTTCTTAATTAATTCACTCGAAGATCGACTTTTCAAGCCTTATATATCCTTTACTTTAAGGTTAATAACAGAAATCTCTTTTTCGATATATTCTCCGGCATACATGGGAGGATAATTGGCAGCAAGTGGTGATTTTGCAAAATGTCCCAAAGGCTTCAGCACTGCATCAGATGCTACGTTCGAAAATAGCTACAAAAATAAGAAACAAAGGTTAATAACTAACCATTAGAGTAGTCTCGATCTATATGACTTGATTTTATGATGTAAGATTGATACAGATCATATATTGATGAACTCACAGTTGAGGATACCCTCCAAAGGCTTCGATTTTCTTTTTTCGCTTCTTCAATTGCATTGAGAGTGCTATCGGTTACCACAACTTCATGCATACCAGCCTTACAGTTACCGGCAGTCATCCATTCTAACTGCAAATCCAAACAATGTTATCACAATTTTGAGTAATTACGCATACAACATACACATGTCAGTGTAGCCTATTCTGTCATATTAACGTTATTGCTACTATGTGTAAACAAAGGTGTTATGTACTATTGGGCTCGAATTATGACATCAAGGGCTTTCGCCTACCCGCGCTATTAAGTCAATTATTTTCTATAAATAAAACTCCTAATATCTTTTGTAACATTAATCTAATCCGAAAGTTAGAAAGCATATGTATTCTACAATACATAATAAAAATCTTTGTAGTTCACCATGGACATAACTTGGGGCGGACATACTCACATCTAAGGGTATGCAATTGCATACCCTTTGCATCCTCATTAGACCATGAGTATGACATGCACTTCATGTTACCCAACCTGAATGCCACATCAGCGGCACATCACATTCCCTTCTCCTTTCCAATCCCATCTGTTTTATTTTATATATATATATATAGACACACACACAAGAGAAATGGAGAAAAAGGAAGAAAGAAGAGACCCGATTGGTTTGGAGGGGTTTTCGTATGGGTGCTCTCAGGCCTACCCGAAGGACTGAAGGGGGTTCGGGTTAGGTGCTACCAAATACCTTATAGTGTAAATAGAAGGTTTTTTAAAACTTTTTCAAATGAAATATTGAAGAGAACAGTCCCTCAAGAAAGTGGTGCATACCCTGGTATCTTTTGATTGGTTTTGGTTCTAAACTAAATTAATCAGTAGTAGCTTGAAACTATGTAATACCTATTTCTCTGATTTAGTGTTCGATCACCATATCGTAGTTTTCAAGAAAGGACAGTCGAGATATATTCACTATATATATGATTTATGCATCTTTTTTACAAATTTTAATTATATACGATTGCCACCATAGTAACATGCACTATTTTACTGTTCATAATTGGGTTTTGCTAACATGGCCTCGTTTGTATTATATATTTGATGTCTAAATAACAATGTTTGATTTTAATGGTGTTCAATTGTCATGGTTTCGACCCCTCCTCATATATTTTCTTTACTTTTCACTCTCTTTTCTCCGCTTTTTATTCCCCCCTCCTACTCTTTTATCTTTTCTTCCTTTTTATTTTCATTTCATCTTTGTTCCTTTAAGAGTTTTGTTTTTAGTTTTTAATTTTCATATCCATTTTTTTTCTTTTGAAGTTATATTGAATTTTGTTATCATTCCTAAAAATATGATTTTTTACTTTATCTACGAAAGTAGATATGGTTTTAACTTTTCTTTTTTTTCTTAAATAATATTACCTACTTGGTTTTTATTTTATATTTTTTATATTAATGATTCGTATATGAAGAAATGTGATTGTATTTCTTGTAGAAACCATCAATCATTGTTGTTAAAATTAGTGGTAATTAAGTTAATTATTTATTGGTTATAATTAAAAAGAATTTAAAATGCTTATAAGGTATTCTAAAATGATAAAACTAAGATTTTGCTTAAATATGATTTTTTAAAATATTATAAACTGTAAATATAATATTTGTAAATCAAAGTGGGTAAAAACGATATTTTAATGTTTAATATAATAATCACACAAAAAATTATGTATAATAATTAATATATAAAATACTTTATCTTAAGATTTGATTACTTATATAATAGATTTTTTAAATTTAATATTTTATTTTATAATACAATCTATAATACATAATTGATCAGTATCATATTATAGATTTAATACTAAAAAAATATATAAAACAACATTTAATGTTGATAATTCTAAAAAAAGTAAGAATGCGTATATGAAAATTTTGTTTAATATTTTATAAATTATTAAATAAGTCGCACAACGTTTAATATAATAAGTTAAAATATTAGAAAAATGAATTTTTATATCTAAATTCAAAATATATTTGCATTAGCTTGTCCTTTAAAGTTCAAAATTAATTCTTTAATTTTAAATAAATGAATGATTATATTATATAATTAAAATAGATTTTTTGAATTAAAAATTAGGATCATATAATAAAATTTATCTAGTTAGTATTGTATTTATATTAGGAGAAACTGCTCCAAAATACATTGAACTTTAGCTAAGCTACCATTGTATACAACCAACTTTAAAAAAATACAACGAACTTGAGTATTTATCCCGTTGTATACAACCTTACCCTTAAAAACCGGTAAACGACCGGTTAAATAATTTTTTTATCCTTAAAATTAAGAAAATATGATATTTTCTTAAAATTCATGAACACTTTCCAGATCTTCAATCCTCAACACTTTTTATGATTTCTCCCCTTCTAGCCTCATCAAACCACCGCTACTTTAAATGGTAAGCACCACCGCCACTGAGTTCATATGGTAACCACCACCATTGCCGCCGCCTTCAACCCACCACCACTGCCTCCGCTTCAAACCACCACCATTGTCGCCTTCATGTTCGGTTCTCCCAGATGTCGATTTAGGGTTCATGGTGCTTCAAA
>JAUEJL010079404.1:0-15445 GCA_032274825.1 Drosophyllum lusitanicum
GGTTTGGTTATCATCAAATTCTATGTTTTAAGATAGACAGAGTTGATTATTAGGGTGAAGTGATTATCTCCCCAACACAATGACGATAACCGTAGTGAAAAATCATAGATTTAGTTTAATGGGTATCTCTGCAGTGAAAATTACTTATTGAATCACATGTTTATATTGAACGGGGATACCCGTTTCCCATCGGTTTTCCCCGGTTACCAGACGGGGATCCCCGTTTAAATCCCCACCGTTTTTAAGCGGGGATGGGGGGACCAATCTCCTCCCCGAATCCGCCCCGTTGCCATTTCTAATCGCACGCCACTAGTCCTTTGTCTGTTAACTTAATCTTTTTTAAAATATCTATTTTACCCTTTTTAATATTACATAAATAGTTATTTAAAAAAATTAAATAATATAAAAATTATTTATCCCTCGTTATTAGTCACACAAACTTATTACTTATTAAGTAATTATTATTTAATTAAAGTTAATATCCCTATCAATTGCTTTGTATTAATATTTACACGATTTTTAATATTTGTTAACTGATTTATTTTTCAATATATATAAAAGACTAACTTAAATAATTTTATTAAACAATTTTAGCCACTCAATTTATTTAGATAAAAATTAAATCTGAATAATCTATTTTTTGAAATCTAGTTTTCACAAAGAAATTATTATAGAGTATTTCATATATTACGTTCTTAAACTTTAAAATATCGTTTTTGAATACCATGATTTATAAATATCATTTTTACTCTTTATAACATTTTAAAATATCATATTTAATTAAATTCTTACTTTTATTATTTTAAAATATTTATAATCATTTTAAATTATTGTTATTTTACAATAATTAAGTCCGATGTTGGGGCTAAACCACCTAAACACTCTATTACACGTAAGACCATGACAATCTATCCCCTTACTTTCCCTTGCCACATCAACGTCATATTATTTTTTCTTTCATCCTCATTCATCCCACTAACTCCCATATCCATCCCCTTCAAAAATTTTATTTAAAAAAAAAAATTATAAACGTAGAGAGAGTAGAGAAATAGAGAGAAGAAGAGAGAGAGAGAGAGAGACTCACTTAGGCCAATAGTTATACCTTCCATTTTCTTTTCCCTTACCTAATGCCACGCCACATCATTTTTTCTTCCATTTTCTTCTCCCAACTCAAATCAATTGTTATACCTTCCATTTTCTTCCCCAAACTTTCCTCACTTTTTTTCCCTTTTTATATAAATAAAATTATTAACTTAATTATCTTTTTCATTAATAACTAAAATATAAATAAAAAATTACAAATTAAAATTTTAATAATAACAACTAAATTACATAAATTCTAAAAATTTAAAAATTACATAAAAACAACAACAACAACAACAACAATAATAATAATAAAATCTAAAAAACTAGTCGCCTTCGTTGTCGGAAAATAACCATTAGTCATAGTTGATGATGATGATCCATTTGGTGTGAAAAATGGGTATGAAAAGGTTATGTATATATAGGTGAAAATTGTGATTAATTAAAAAATAAAAATAAAATAAAAACGGTCAAATTAAAACAAATACATGTTGAGGGGGGTGGGTTTGATTTTCTCGACCGAGTAAAGGAACCCGATGCCACCTACCCAAATGACTACCCGATGTGGGCGTAATGGTGTTCCCGATGCTATTTGAAGGAACCTGATGCCATCGGGTAATATATAACGCATGGTCTTAGAGTGAATGAGAACCCGCTCAAGGGACTCACTTAGAGTGAAGGGAGTGGGGTCGATGGTGTGAAGAAGCCTCACGCTCCATCTAGCTGGATGGATGCGCAAGGTCTAATGTAATAGTATTATTATTATTATTATTATTATTATTATTATTATTATCATTATTATTATTATTATTATTATTTATTTTAAGAAACCATTAGATTATATATTAAGAATTATATTAAATACCTGTGTGATACACATGTTAATTACAAAATTATAAATTTTAAACATTCATAAAAAGATATTAAATAATAATAAAACATGAAAGAAATGAGAATTATTTAAAATGATGACATACGACGTTAACACGCAGATAGTGATGCAAGCATTGACGGCTCGACGCACAGATCAATATGACCAAATCTTTATTGGTTATAATTAAAAAGAAATTAAAATGACTATAAAATATTTAAAAATGATAAACTAATAATTTGGTTAAATATGATATTTTGAAATATTATAGAGAATAAATATAATATTTGTAAATTATGGTAGGCAATTATGATATTTTAACGTTTAAGAAAACATATATGAAATTTTTCTTAATAATTTTGATTCAAACTAAAGTCAAAATTGAATCAATACACGAGTGACGATAAATATTTGATACAAAATAATAACGAATAAATAATAATTGTTTATTTAATATTAAAAGATAAACTATAATTTTTATAAATTAAGATAAACGTTATGTAGATAAAGTATGACGGCACTTAAAATTTGTACGATGTAACTTTTTTCTTTAACAGTGGTATCAAATCTATCTATTTTTTTATCAGCCAAATAATAAATTTTTATTAAAGCTGTAATATGTAACGCCCAATTTATAAAATTAATATTTAAATAAAATATCTTTAAAAGATTCACATATAGTTTGAAAAACATAAGCGGAAGCGTATTTACAATAAAACCGAGCTTGTTCCAAAAAGATACACATATAAGTACAGATATAGTGTACTGTAGAAGTTTAATATATTACACAAAAGAGCGTTAATATATTGTTTCAAAGAGTAGTATAAAAGGTGGTTAAACAGGAGCTTTGCCCTTATCTTTGTTGCGTCCTGCAAAATATTTTAAAAACAATATCTGATAAGTTACAAGAGCTTAGTGAGTATGTCAAACTACAAATTATATAAACATACGTATAAGATCATATAAAGATACCACATGTATGTCAAGTAATCAATGCTAGCCTCTGGTTCTAGACCTAGGGCAGCAACATAGGTCACATTACTGTACCTCATCTGAGCCTTACTACACATAACAGTATGCTAAACAACACATATATGCACAATATATGTATAATAATCTGATATGATAACACACATGCTGTAGATATGAAGAATAGTCTAGAAGACTCACCTTATAATTAGTAATATTATGTAATGATCCACAGATGATTATGATTCAGAGAATATGTCCACAACTTGTCTCTACAAGTATAATACCTATAATATATCAAAAACATGCTACTACTGGATAATAGGAAACTGAACAGGGCCTGAGCACGCCCATGCTTTACTACAGGCACGCCCGTGCCTTCAACTAATGGTATGGCTGTGACATACTCAGACATGGGCGTACCTGATCCTGCAGACACGTCCGTGCCTTGCTATGTTACGCCCGTGCCTTTACCCCAAAGCACGGGGGTACCTCATGAACTAGGGTTTGCCACGGGGCGAAAGGCACAACCGTTCCTCCCCCTGGTCTACACAGAACTGATCGACTGCAATCAGTTTTCCGGCCAAAACTCACCAAAAACCAATTCTAACGATTTCTAACGGCACAGGGGAGTTTTCCTACACCCCTAACAACTAAAAATAATAACTAACATAAAATTAACATGTTTTGATCTTGGTTTCACCATTTGACCCATAAAAGCACTTAAAACAATCCAACAAAACATACCTTAACAATTCTTAGATGAAGAAGATGATAGTATGAACTCCAAATACTGTTTTTCTTGATCAAAATATCAATAAGGAAGATGGCAGCCAGATCACTATGAACATGTATGTATGCGTGAATGTCTGTGTGTTTGAATGAGATAACAAACTCATTTCATATATATCCACAAGTATGGGTTAAAGGCACAAATGGTCCATCAATTAATTTACTTTTGTTTTGACGGTTTTAGCCCCTCTAGTTTAATGAACACATCTAATCCCATATAGGCAATTTGTAATACACATATGAAACATCCTATTTATTTTTATTAATTAAGGAATTCGAACCTTGGGTGTTACATGTAAGTAAGTTCACACAAAACCCCATCATAGAGTACAACCTTTAATGCTTAAATTTCAAATGGACAAAACCTGTGGACCACAATTGACCAACACATTGTTGCACAGAGATGGTATTATCCTCCTTCTCCACTTGTTTAATTTTAAAGTTTCCACACTTTTGAGCTGTTCAAAACTTGACTCCCATTTATAATAGTGCTGAAGATCTACTCACCTGTCATCATCAATTCTTCCAAAGTTGAGATTATAGGCACCGTTCTTGGTAAGCTCTCATACTCCACCCCCAATTGTATATTTCATCTATAGCTTTAACTTGGATGCAGAAATAGTAAATACATAGTACTCCACATCAATATTTAGAAAGAACAACAGATTCATGGCTCTATTCTTCTATCGATTTGAGCTTGACTCGTTTGCTTACCCACCTTATTAATTAACCTTGAGGGAACCATTGTATCCTTCAAGCAATACCTTGACTTACTTGATTCTGCCCATCCCACAACAACACTAACTGTTACTACTCCAATGTCTCGCAATGCATTACTCTCATTCATCCTTCTCTAACGATTAACTAATTTATGAAGTGATATGAAGGCGATTGATTCTACCTTCCACAGCAGCATATCAGCACCAAAAACTTAATACTCAATTATGGCCTGACACTTAACAAAAGAGAATAACTATCCACTACTTGCGATTAAGTGATGATTAATTTGGATATCCTTCCATATTGATCCCCTACAACAGCCAACAGATGTTTATTACACAAAAACAATATAACACTATAAGCACCCTTGACCCGAAAAACTTCGGGGCCCAACAGGGTTACACACACAAAGAGTAAAACACAAACTTCCTATCTTGTCCCCTTCATTAAAACTAAACAGACTTAACTCACCTACCTCATACATAATTCTATACACACACCCAACAAGCACACACAATAGCTGATATTGCCAAAATCATACATGATAATTCCCGTCAATATCTTTGTTTTATTTGAGTATTATGGTAAAAAGGATTGATTTTTTGCACTCAAATGGTGTATTTTGTGATTCTCATGTCCTCGGATGCAAAAGTGTCAAAAGATATGAAGAAACGAGCCATGAAAGTCAAAAGTTCAGAAAACGGCACTCGAGAAAGGGCTTCGCGCCGCGAGGAATGGTCTTCGCGCCGGCTAAACATCTCTAGACAAATTCGTTGTTAAGCTTCGCACCGCGAGACATGTGGTTCGCGCCACGAGGAGATGCTTTGACCGGTTAGACTTTTTAAAATTCAAAAAAAGGATTGGGTTCATCTCATCCTCGCGCCGCGAGGGATGGTCTTCGAGCCACGAGCCAGCCGGGTGACTTGTTCTATACATTGGATCTTTCATATCTTCTAAAGGGATCTTTTGGAGAAGTCTAATCAGGGCCACGAGCCAGCCGGGTGACTTGTTCGGTTTGACTTCTTGTTTTGATCTTTTGCTCAATCAAGATGTTCTCTTTCTTGGATTTTTATTCTATGTTGGTTGAATCTAGTATGTCTATGTGCTAGATCTCTTGTATTCACTATGATTTAACAAACCCTAGACTAGATTTGGTTATTGTTATGGATTGATTTGGTTTTCTTCAATTAAAGAACTCTTAAAGTTTTTAGCTTTAATCTTTGGTTGGTTGATTTATTGATTGCATGTGTTATTGATCATGAAAATGTCATTATTGTGTGAATTCTTCTACTTTTCGCTTATGTTACGTGGTAGGCAACTTACTAGAAATAGGGGTTGAAGTTAACCACCAATAACTTAGTTAATTACTCAAAGGCCTAATTTTTGAAACTAAAGTTCTAGGATTAGGGGTGACGAGAAATTCGAGCCCAAAATTGCACGATAATGTGAGGTGTGTTATTTCATAGGCTTAGAGGTGGAAATCCTAGGAACCGTGTTTTAACATTGCGAGGGATTAGACGAAAGTTTATTAATCAACCTCTAGGGAATTCCATTTAATCAGGACTTAATCGGCCAGATCTATGTTTATGGGGCGTTAATCATAGTGAATATCTTTTCCCACTGATTAGAATTTATTCAAAGTTCATTTAATTAGATAAAGTTTCAAACTTTTTAATCATTTTAGTAATTTAGTTTAGTAATTGGTTAAAATTTATAACCTGATTTCATATATCAAGTTTTTGGCGCCGTTGCCGGGGAACGGTTGATTGATTCTATAATAAAATTTATTAAGTTAGTCGATCCTCATCTCGGAACTTATTCTTGGGTGAGTTAATTTGATTTCTAGGGTAAAGTAGTTAGTTGTCTATTTATTTTTAGTTTCTTTCCTCATCTTGAACGGGTGCGGGTCATGAATTTATTTTCTGTACTTTTACTTTTACAGGTGTATGCCCTGTAGCTCTCGTACAGAATTGGTTTTACCATTTACTGAACCTGAGCGGGAATTTCATCAACGTTTGAGAGCAAGGAAATTTAGACCCTCAGATCACATGGCAGACGAGCAGCCTATGTGGACTACTAGGCTAACGGCCCATACAGCTCCTGTCTTGGCCATTCGCAAGCCCCCAATCGATGGGGAGAATTTTGAGATAAAAGGACAGTTTTTGAGCATGGTAGGGATTTAAACTTTGATGGTAAAATAAATAACAACCCGAACTAGCATGTGGAGAACTTTCTAGATATTTGTGAGTTATTTAAACATCAAGGTGCATCAACTGACATGGTCTAACTCCGACTATTCCCATTCTCTTTTACCGGGGAAGCGAGAGCATGGATTAAAGTGTTAGAACCCGACTCAATAACCACATAGGAGGAGTTAAGAAGTAGATTCATCACAAGATACTTTCCTTTGGCCAAAGTTGAGAAGATCAGCACAGACATTATGGCCTTTCAACAAAGTGTGGATGAATCTTTGACCGAAGCATGTGAGAGATTTAAGAGGTTAACCAGAATGTGCCCCAACCATGGGCTAGAAAAAGGGAACTTAGTGCAAATCTTTTATAGGGTATTTGACTACACCTCACGCTCCATCTAGTGGAGGTGTGTTCATGTACAAAACTCCTACAGTTGGGTATCAATTGTTAGAGGACATGGCCGTGCACAATATTGAGTGAACTCCTGACAATAAGGCATTACAAAAGTGAGTTACAATTAATGCCGTTAATGTGGCGGCTCTCCGCAACAATCAAAAGGCATATGAGAGAAAAATAGAGAAACTAACCACTTCATTGCATGCCTTACAAGTCGGATGTGATACTTGCAAGGGGCCATATTTAACCAAGGATTGTGAACATCAGCCCATGATGACACCCGAAGAAGTACAATTTATGAACCAGTGGTTTAGAGGAAACTACCATGGGGGTAACCAAAACTGGAATAATAACCGCAACCACAACTTCAAACAGAGATCAAACTCACCTAACTTTTATATGTAATGCCCCAGTTCAAAATTTACAAAAGAGTATTATCATTATTATTATTTGAAATATTAATGTATTATGTTGGAATTTATTAAATGGAGTTGTGACCTATCGGGCTTATTTGGCTATTTAGACAATGGACATATATACATATTAAGATGATGGGCTTATTAGTTTTGTGGGCTTGGACTTGAGAAAGTATTGGGCTTAGGACTTATAAGATGTATATATATATATATATATATATATATAGAAAATTAGGGCTCAACCCCTAAGAAATTAATACACTGTTACATTAAGAAAGAAGAGAGCAAGAGAGAGTGTTGTGTTTGTGCTTGGTGTCAAGAACGAGAACGGGAATCTTCATCTCCTCATCAAACTTCAAGGAATTGGAAAGAAAACTCTCAGGTAATATTCCTTATCACTCTACGATTATTTAGACATGATTTTTGTATGGATTAGTCTCGATTCCAGGAAGTTCTAGGTGGTTGTTGTGTGTGTTCTTCATAGGTATAAACCGAGAGAAAAACACTATGGTTTGGGATTTAAAACTTGTTAAAACACCAAGATATTGATGAGGGTTTGTTTTCATAAGTAGATAAGTGTTTTGCAACAAAAATAAAAACAGTTCGGTTAGGTTTTAGGAAGCTTGGATTTTCAAAAATGGTGTTTTGGGTGACCTGCAACTCATCCGACCAAGAAGATATTTAGAGCGATATGGTCTGACCTTTGATATGGTCCGACTTAGTAGACTTAGGATTTTGTAACGCGAGCTAGGTACTCGTATCCAGTATTAATCCAGTTAATCTCGTTGTAGGTTTGTGCCCCGGACTCGCGACTAAGTAGTTCCATGAACTACAGTTAACCGAGACTGAGACTGCCGACAGGTGAGTATTCCTACTTACACTTTAAATAAACCATGTATGCGATTGAGAATGTGCAGATAAATGTATAAGTTATGAGTTATGTGAACGATATGTTTAGACCATTACTTCGGTAACGGGTATGTTTAGACCGTTTACTTTGGTAACGGGTATGTTTAGACCGTTACTTCGGTAACGGGTATGTTTAGACCATTTAATTAGGTAACGGGTATGTTTAGATTGTTTACTTCGGTAATGGGTATGTTTAGACCGTTTACTTTGGTAACGGGTATGCTTAGACAGTTTACTTTGGTAATGGGTATGCTTAGACTGTTTACTTCGGTAACAGGTATGTTTAGACCGCTTACTTCGGTAACGGGTATGAGACCAACACTTCGGTGTCGGGTATGTTAGACCGTTGCTATGACAGCGGGTAAGATGAGACCGTCCAAGCCGGCGGGTATGATAAGACCACTTACTGGGGTAGTGGGTGTGAGCATTATGCTAATTGATGAACTGTGTGGGTTGTAAGTAGTGTACTCGCTAAGCCTTGTGCTTGCTTTAGTTGTTTACTCTGTTTTAAGTAAATGACCACGGTGGGGCTCCAGCGCGTTAGAGATGGCTCATCGTCATAGAATGTTTCCGTGGGATCTAAATGAACTAAAATTCTATCGCACGATTATTGTTATAATTGTAATTCAAACAGTGTTACATTTTAAGACTAAGATGTAATTAATCTATGACTTCACCTATATTTACATTTATGAATATTTACGATTGAACCCATCGTACATTTCTATTTATGCGAAAATTTTTTTGGGACGTTACATTATAGGCACAACCAGCCCAATCCTCCTAGACCCAATCCCGTTGATCAAGAGCCATCTAAATTAGAGCTACTTTTAGAAAAGTTTGTGGTGGGGCAGACAAAAAAAAAAATGACGAGTTTGAGCAATTTCCTAGAAATCAGCAAGCCTCAATCCAAAACTTAGGGTGTGCCTGGTTGGGGGTTTTAAGGGCTAAGGAATGGGAATGGGAATGATTAACAATGGTTGGTTAGGTGGAATATAATCAATCATTACCTAATGGGTAATGAACTATTCCCCAGTAAATTGGGGGTAATAAATTCAGGTAAAGGATTCAGGTATATGTTTGTTTCCACCAACCACCATCGGCATCAACAACCACCAATAATATTACTACCACGATGCTCCGGCGCCATCACCGATCGCCGCCGCCACCATCGACCGAAACCACCACATCATCGTAACTCGTCGCACAAGCACCACCTCTACCGCTACCTCCACCACCACCACCACTTGTTACAATCATCGTCACATCAACCATCACTTGCCCATCATCAACCATCGCTTGCCATAATTGCCATTGATCATCGCCTTCACCAACATCATCTTCGCCACCAACAACACCGTCTTCACCACTGCCACCGCCATCACCATCGACCACCACCATGGATTCAAGTGTGTATTTGTCCACTGGCCACCGCCACCGCCACTACACTCTACCACTGTCATAGACCGCCACCGCCACCACCTTCCCCACCACCAACGACCTCTACACTGCCGGTCCTTGCCACTACCACCACCTCCACTGCTCGTCGCCACCTCTACAAACTACCACAATCACCACTTGCCACCACTAATTGCCATTAATCGCTGCCTCAACCAACATCGTTGTAGCCGCCACTAATGATCACCCTTAACGGTTGCTACCACCATCATCAACCACCACCACAACTTACTATTGCCACCAACTACCATCAACACCGCTGCCACCATTAACCACCACCATCATCGACCTACTATATGTGTGTGTAATGATTACCTAAATTAACCAAGCAATATCAATAGTAATGATAATACTAGGGAATGCTCATTGCAATCCTTTGTATTCGCTTACTCTTTGCCATTTTCATTCCTCTCTATCTAACCAAGCGCCCTCTTAAGCCTTTGGATCAATAGCATCAATGGTCCAGATTGTATTTTAAAATTTTGGGCGAAGTGGTATTTTCATAATTCACATGTGATGTTTTTACAAATAACCTGTGATTGTATACTGAATAACTTGTGATTAAATATTAAAATTTTAGGACTATGTTTTTTATATTGACTTTATTGAACACAACTCGTATTATGATATAAATAACAATCTCAAATAGTAAAATACTACTAATAGTATCGACTTTTTTGGTAGGGTGTAATCGAGTTAAGTTGAATTTAAGTAATTGTAGTTGAAAACAAGTAAGCTACAAACTTAATGTATGTGTACATGATGGAAAGTGTAAATGAAAAAAATACTTTATTAAGGGTATTATGTAATTTATATATGAAAAGCTCCAAAATAACTTTTAAAAACTACTTCAATTAGTTTTTATTTTTATATAAGAATGTATATATTCACATTCAAGCGAGGTTGAGCGCTTAATTTTTCAGGACAGAAGGCTTTTAGCTTCTTAAAACTTCAAAAAGCTTCGTACAAAACATCCATTCGTCAAGCTTGAGCTTAGGTTGAAATTCTACTTTATATGTCAAGTTCAATGCTACTTGACTCTAACATAGTACCGTAATTGCGTAGATAAACATATACCAAAAAAGGATAAAAATATAAAAATACAAAAGCTGATAATGTTTGATTAGGGTCATGAGTTTTACAAGCCAAATATTAAAATACTCAAGCTCGAGTTGAAAGTCTATTTGGGCAGCTCGAACTTGATTTGACTTAAATAGTTGATTATGAGTTTTTTTTTCTTCAAATCAATTTCGAGTAACTTGCAAGTAATCTTATTAAATTAATCCGACCCTATTTATGGAAGCGTGTGCTAGTCAAATATAAATCGTGGTTGTGATCATTTCGGACTCGTTCTAACTATGTTTTGATCTTTGATTTATTGATGATCCTCACGATCTAACATATCCTTTTCTAATTCGTTCGGACTCGGAAAAAACAAAATTTTTTCTTCTCTTTCTGCATGATTACGTCATGCAAATGTGGGTTCTTTCGGCCTTCGTCAAATTGTATCATATCAGCTTTTCCCCAAAATATTAGCTATCACACATTCTTCATAATGAACACATACTCATCACACCAAAATACTCGTAAACCAGCCCTGTTAGTGCATAAAGAAAGCCCGATCACTTGGTGTAAGTGTCCTCACACCGTTAGCATCACCCCAACCTTCACATGGCATTCAACCTAGATATCACGTGGGGGGTATCACAGTCACGTCAAGACCCTCTCCATCCCCTCAGATAATTGATGTGTGATCATCAAGATGCCATTTTGACCTATATGTTTGTTTTTTTACTCTGTTTTCCTTTAGACATAATTATCTAACAAGAAAGGGAGTTGAAAGCTATCCGAAATCTACTAAAAAGACGAGTGAATCATGAAACTGGTTAATTGAATGATAAGCTAAAACACACAAATCCCAGGATTATTCATCCCAAGGAATGATATATATGCATACCAATCTATCCATGAAAAGATAACATGGAATCATAATCATTCTAAACGAAGTATTTAAACCACTTAAAATCCTACAAACTCCAGAAAAAAAGCACAGAAACCTACTACATACTCGTGCATAGCTGGCTAGATACTCGAATTTTCACTTTCTCTTCTTCGCTGGTGGTTGTTCCTCTTCTTCGTCATCTTCCTCCTCTTCTTCCTCATCACCATCGTCGTCATCATCATTGTCATCCTCGTCGTCATCGTCGTCATCATCATCATCTTGATTACCATTTGCCTCGGGATTCTCATCAGGATCTCCATCCTCATCATCGTCTTCTTCCCCTTCTTCTCCTGAGAAATCTTCATCTCCAGCATCATCATCATCTGGCTCCTCTGCATCACCACCATCATCTTCGTCATCATCATCCTCTGTGTCACTCCCGTCTTTGGCTTCAGGTTCGGTCTTGTTCTTCCTGTGAAGCTCAGAGAAAAGAAACCTGCAGTTGTCCAGTTATATATAGACTCAAATGATAACTTTTTTACTGCAAAGATTCAAAAGAAATTTTAAAGAAAGGTAACAAGAAAAACAATACCTTTGATCAGTTCCGTTCATTGTTGGAGATGAAACTACATCCTCAACCAGGGGTCTGGTCTGCATAAACAAAAGCAAATATGTTACAAGTTAATATTTTGTCTTTATACTCTTGGCTAACACTAGAACGACATATAAAATATCATAGCAACCATAAGTATGCTCGAAGCGTTGGCTATAAGAAGCTGCTCCTATTGATTTACTAATATACGGGTCAGATTGGGTTCTGTTATATCCCAAACAAGATGAACGAGTCAAATCTAAATTATCTAGATAAGAAAAAATGGGCAGGTTGATATTCAACTGATACTCTTCTAATACATACAAGTATACAACCTCCTAATACATTTTATTCAAATGTTTTAACTATTACAGTAATAATATTGTTTTTGTAACAATATTCTACACAATCCCCATTCATAATTTAACATTAGCCAGTCAACCCAACCAAACCTTAAAAATAGACCTGTTTCAACCTGGACCCGTTTAAACCATCACCCAATCTACCCGACCAGCCCACGAGTTTGCCTTTGGCCCAAGCCCGGGTAACTTTTATAATACTTGGGTTGTTGAGACTAGCCTTCTTCGAGACATCAGTATGTGAGCTTCTCAACCGTTTCAAATATAATACTAAACATCTAGATTTAAGTCCCCCCATCCCCACCAAACTGAAATCTTGGTCAAACAAACAAAAAGAAAACCAAGCAGATGTACTTCAACTTCCGTAACCCCCCACCTCCCCAAAAAAAAGAAAAAAAAAACACTGGAACCCCACGGGCACTTGTTTAGCAATGCGCTTTCCAGTCAAATATTAGCTAGTTGCAAGGTAAATCACCCAATTTTGTAGTACGAATTTATAAACTTCAAACAATTAACCTAAAAGTTAAAGAAATTGCATACAAGGAAGAACAGATCGGTGTAAATATTTCACTTTTAAAGAAAAAACAACGCCTTTTGGATGTTTTCATGAATTAAGACAATACAAAAGGACCAAACATCAAACACATGGTAGGCATCCATATACAGCAAAACTCCAAAAGTATTCACAAGAATTTAAGCTGTAAAACGAGCAAAACAATGTCATTCTCAGTCAAAATCGATACGTTAAAAAGGAAACATTAAACTCTAGAAGCAAAACCCCAATTCTATAACCAAAACAGATACAAGTAACAGCAAATTAAGCCCAGTTATTTACACCAAACAAGAAACTAAAAAAAGGGTTCGTAATTAGACATACCATTATGATAAGAAACGCGAGGGATCTATGAGCAGCCACAAGGGTTTCAGAAACCACAGCCTCAGCAAGAAAAGACGCCATCTTTCTCTGCAAAAAACCCAAATCAAAGGTGGAAGATTTCGCTACTTCCATTGAGAAAACCCAGAAAAACTAAGTCGTAAAACCCACTAAAAATCAAAGATTATGTGAAATTTTTTACTGGGAGATTGGATACCACTGTTGGTTTAAAAAGAAAAAGAAAAAAAAGAAGTAAAAAAGAAACTAGGTTAGGAAAGTAGAGGGAGATTGTGAGGGCGTAAACATCATTGGGTTAGGGTTCAGATGTGGGTTTGGGGGTACTGTCGGGATAACGGGAGACTTTTGTTTGTTCTGAAATTGAAATAAGAAGATAGCTAGGGTTTTGTGGGGGGTGTAATTGCAACTTTCTTAATAACTAATACAGGGGTCTAGGGAGGGGTGTAATTCGCTTTAAAGTTTTAATTTTGACAATAAGGTTTGACCATACATCAATTCGATCTAAGTTTTTTTGGAGGAGAACTAGTTATGATTTGCATAAAGCACAATTATATTATTGTACACAAGTAACATAACACTACTGTTACGTTTCAATATAAGCATTAACTATTTTTTTCAAGCAAATATGAATATTTATAAGTTTTTTCTAATGTACGATAAATAAATGTTATATACACATCAATTCTCATTTTAATATCATAGTTTTGAAAACTGAATCGTTTTTTTTACTGGTTTAACTTTTAAACAGCCAGACCGATATTAAGAAATCAAATGATATCTATTTATTGAAAAAATATATATACAAATAATGAAAGTGATAAAAAAAAGATAGAAACATTCTCATGAAAATGGTTTTTCATACGAAAATTAATCCTCACTCTTGATTATAATAAATTAATGCATATAGTCGTAATGACTACTTAATGCGCTCATTAATGAGTCATTAATGAATCTTAAAGAGGGTATTTTAGAAAAATAAATTCTTGCTCATTAGTGATAGTCCACCCCGAAAAAATGTACGGTTGAGTAAATATATAAATGACCAACATTCCCCTCTTAATGAGTTATTATTTATATTAAAAATAGTTTTCATATGAAAAGTAGTTCTTGTTTGATCTTCTCTTTCTTTATACACACACACATATACATATATAGGGGTTTCAATTGAGAATGGAAATAAACGTGAGAATGCGAGATTTAATCTTGCCCTTCGTTTGATTTGATGGTCTACATTTGACCCTTCATTTTATTCATAACTTAATCATGAATTGCCATTGCCACGGGTAAATTGCGACCGTGAGATCTAATACATCAACATCTAATAGATGGATATGATTTATTCTCCCATTCTCACCTAAAATATCATTCCTTCAATAACCGTCTTATATATAATATATGTGTGTGTGTTGTGTGGAAAAGTTCAACCGAGAATTGTTTTTCATTCGAGAACTTTTTGTAACATCATTAATGACTCAATAAAAGGAGTATTTTAATCATTTATATATTTACCCAACTGTGAATTGCGTCCGGATGAGTCGTCGTTAATTTGTGTGGCTTGATTTTTCTAAATACCCCTCATTAATGTGTCATTAATGACTCTGTAACGAATCATTAATGAGTTGCCAAAACTTCTTAGTCATTGATTAATTTTAATCAAGGCTAAGATTGATTCTCGTACGAAAAACAGTTCTTATTTGAATCAGAAAAATATAGGGTAGTTCATTTGAAAACCAGAAAAATGCGAGAACTGCAAGAACCAGGTTAAATACTAGATTTAATAAATCAAGAGGGTGGTTCATTTGATAACCAGAATAAATGCGATAAGAGTTCTCCTTTGAACCCTAGATATATATA
>JAUEJL010079415.1:0-15444 GCA_032274825.1 Drosophyllum lusitanicum
ATATCATAATTAATTAATTTAATCAAATGATATATTAACATTATCCTTTCTAGATAATCCCTATTAATTAATTCTTCGAAATTAATTAACATATAGCGATGTATTCTCTACAACCCTCGTACTAAACCCACTTATCTAATCTCATAAAATCATGTGATCTCAATTATTAATTTGAAATCACATAATCAAATATAAATTCTCGTAAACAAACGCAATCCAACTTACCACCGACTCGCCCACAACTAGGCCGGGTTTTTTGGATGTTACAGATTATTTGGCCGATACGTGCTTGTGGGATGATAACGAGTATCGTGATAGAAGTCAACTATGCGTGGAATTGGGTTGGGCCTGATCGCTATTGGTTGAACAGTTGCCGACCCTCTCATGCATGCGTTGTATCGGAGGGGATCTAACTGGGCCAGTTAGCGGTGGGCTATCGGTAAACCTTTGCTTTGGCCAGCATTGCTTGTAGGTTCTGCGCCGAACCGCCGGTCTTCTAGATTATGTGATTACATGCTTTTGTATTGGTTGTGACTGTTTGCTGTTGTGGTTTAGCTTTCTCTCACTTAGCTTTGTGCTAATTCCCCACTGTTGAACTGTTTTTGCAGGTTCTGTGTTTGTAGCTTGGTTTTGTTAAAGGAAAGCTTAACCAGCGCTCTGATATATGTTTTTGTTTAAAGACAAACCATGTTTTAGTTTCTTGTAACACAAAAGATGTTTTTGATATTTGTATTTGGTGTGGATGTTTGTAAATAATTACTTATGTAATCTTTGTGTTAAGCTTACGCAACTAATTTTTAAAAAAGATGCCTTAGATTTTGCGGTGTTACAACTAGAATATATGAAGAACACATTAACATGAAAATAAAAAATAAAAACTATTTAGTAGGTACACCGTTGTATACAATGAAGTAAAATCGAAAGTTGGTCGTATTTTTAGGGATAAAATGACTTTGGTTGTATACAATGATAATTTAGGCATATTTTGTTGTATTTTCACGCAGTTTGCTCATTTTAATATTATTAGCATTTTATTTCAAAATCTTCTAAATTTAATAAAAAACTAACATGAATAAAATCTATTGGATAATCCTAGACATGATAAAATTCTTAATTATCAAATCTGAACAATTTATTTTGGTAAAAATGAAATCCAACTTTAACTTTAATTTAAATCAAAATTATTATAAAAATTTTCATATATACTCTTTTTAAACCTCAAAATATCGTATTTGACTATTTATCCACTCTAATTCACAAATATCATACTTACTTTTTATAAATTTTAAAATATCATATTTAATTAAATTCTTAGTTTTATCATTTTATTCATTCTAAATTCTTTTTATTTATAACAAATAAAGACTTGACCTTTTTTGCCCATAATTGTAAACAATAACGATTGATAACTTGTACAGGAAATACAATCACGTCTATTTGTACCATGATACTATGTTTATGTCGTCATTTCCTTCCTTCACCCTCATATCGACACTTCTACTGCCAGTTTGTTTATTGAAAACGTCTTTCGTTTTTTTTTAGAAACTTGCACTTCTTTCACATTTTATAATTATTAAATTCTTATTAATATTTAATATTTATTATTTTATATACCAATCGATGTATATGTTTATTTAATATATTTATTGTAGGTAAAAACACGTGTACCATCACACGAAGAATCCTAGAAATATACTAGTTGTTAGAAAGAACAGAATAAATTGAAGATATGGACCCGACCAATTCATCTATCTTATATTTATTTATATTTATATTTTTAATTATAATTTATGATTATTAGTTGTTTCTATACAAGCGTCATTATCTTCGCGACGACGATGGACCTTTCGAATTAAAATTCAATATGTGCAATGTGCGGTCAATATTAATCCAATTTTATCACACATTTATGAATCTCTATTCTCTAATACAAATAAAAGACTAACTAGATTAGACGTGATACATAAATTTGTTTAAAAAAATAGTAAATATTAATAAAAAGATATTAAATAATTATTAACTTAAATAAAATGAGCATTTAAAAAAATGACGACAGACAGAGTCAACATTCAGTGGTAGAAATGTTGATCTGAGGGTTGCATTTCTTGTACAAGTTATCATAATAAGAAAAGAAGTGGTTGCATTTCTTGTACAAGTTATCGATTGTTATTGTTACAATTAGAGGAAAATAAGGTTAAGTGTTTATTGCTTATAATTAAAAAAAATTAAAATGATTATAAAATATTTTAGACTAATAAAACTAAATTTTTTGTTAAATATGATATTTTAAATTGTTATAAAGAGTAAGTATGATATTTATAAATTAAGGTGAATAAATAAGATATTTTTAAAGAGGACATATATAAAAGGGCAAATTACATTAAAATACAATGAACCTTGTCTTAATTACTATTATATACAACTAACTTTATATTTTTAAAAATAATATAATCAACTTTCATAATCCTCACATTGTATGCAACCTGTTGTATACTATAAAAGTTATGACAAAGTTTATTATATATATACAATGGTAACTAAACACCAGACACATAAAAATGTTGTTTGCATACAATGAGGGTTTATGAATGTTAATTGCATTATTTTTAAGAAATTAAAGTTGGTTGTATACAATGGTAATTAAGACAAAGTTTATTATATTTTCATACAATTTGCCCGATATAAAATTATCTCTAATAATTTTGATTTAAATTAAAGTTAAAATTGAACCCAATTTTGACCCACAAAAATCAAAATTGGATTTTAATTGTTATCAAAATGGACGGTAAAAATTTGATAATTAAAAATTTTATTTAAATTTAATGGTTATGATTATCTAATACCTAGATTTGGACAAATTGCATGAAAATGTAATGAATTTTGTCTTAGTTACCATAGTAAACAAATAACTTAAATTTTTTAATACAATTAACTTTCATAATCCTCTCATTGTATGCAAATAATTTTTTATGTGTCTGTTGTTTAATTACCATTGTATACAATGAATTTTGCCATAACTTTTAAGTATACAACAAGTTGCATACAATGTGAGGATTGTTGATTGTATTATTTTTAAGAAAATAAAGTTAATTGTATATAATGGTAACTAAGACAAAGTTTATTGTGTTTAATGCAATTTACCCAATATATCTATTGAAGTTAGTCTTTTATTTATATTAGAAGTTATGACTCAAATTTATTAAATGACTCTAACTCTTCATTGAATATAATAAATTTAATTGTTTAATCTTAATCATCTATCTAATCAAAATTGGAATTTTAATTGACTTTCGTCGGTCAAAACTGAATCAAAATTATTAGAGAATTTTCTTATATATCATTCTTAAATCTTAAGATATAATATTTGTCCACCATAATTTACAAAAAAATATTTTTAACATTTCAAAATATCATATTTAATCAAATTCTTAACTTTATCATTTTAAAATCTTTTATAATCATTTTAGATTCTTTTTAATTATAATTAATAAAGACTTGACCTTATTACCTAATTGTAACAATAATGGTCACTTGTACAAGAAATACAATCACGTCTCTTCGTATCATGATACCACGATTCTTCCGTCACGTCTGCCCTCAACCTTGGGTCGACGCTTACACTGCTGGTCTAGGTGTTGACTACATCTGTTGCCATTTTTTAAAATTCTCATTTATTTCGTGTTTTATAATTATTTAATATCTTTTTATTAGTGTTTATTATTTATCAATTGTTTAAACCAGCTCGTGTATCACATGAACATTCAATCTAGTACTTCTATTATAACATACTTCCAAAAACTTCATAGATCTATACCATTTGAACAACAAAACCTCACTAATCTAAATATAGAAGAGGCTATAGAATTTCGATTATCCCTAATTCCGGTCATCTTGTTTAGGGTGGAACCAAAGTTTTATCCACGTTATCAATTTGTATTTCGAGCTAGGATGTTCCCTCAAATGTCAATCGAAATCAAACTATAACTTAGACTTCTCATTCTTTCAATGACATAGTTTTTCGAATGAGGTTTAAGGAAACATCCTAACTCGAAAATTAAACTCTAACTTAGGTTTCTCACTCTTATAAAAACATTGTTTTTCGATTATAACTTTGATGTTACTCTTATAAATAACGTTTTAAATTCTCAAATAACATAAATATGAACTAAATGATGAAATCACATTATTATTATTATCAGTATAATAATAACAACAAGAAGAATATTAATTTAATAATAATAACAATAAAAATTAATTAAAAAAATAATAACTATTAACGTGTTAATCTTCTATACATGAATATGCTAATATTTGTTCCCGGTGTGTTATTATTCTATAAATCAGTGTATTAATATTATTTGCATTAGTATGTTAAATATTATATGCATCAGTGTGTTAATATATTTTTTCATTAACGCGTTAATATTATGTGCATCAGTTTATAAATATTTTATGCATTAATGTGTTTAATATCGATCATCCAAGTGATATGTGTTTGTATGAGAGTTCAAAATTGGAATCTCGAAAATAAACATTATCCGAATAACCCGACCTATTTAATCAGGTTTTAGATATATGAATTCAGTTATTTGGTTTACATATTATAAAATTGGTTTAGTTATTCGATTTTCGGGTATACCCGAATACCCAATTAAAATTTTTAAACATAATTATTAGTAATAATGTTGTTATTATTGTATTATTATTTCCTTCTACAAAGCTATTATAAAAAATCCCAATTTATTTCAATTATTTGTGAGCAACTATATATATTTTAATTAGTTGCTTAAATCAAGGAATATGAAGTTTCTGCGCAACTATACACCTAACTCATTATGTATACTAGAAGAAATAACGAAGTCTATACTTAATTCATAGTCCTAACTCCTAAGAAATTAATTTGAGCCTTTTGATCAATGTCATCATTGGTTTAGATTGCATTTTAAAATTCTGGACGGAGTGACATTTTAACTAGATTACATGGACTTTATTGAACACAACTCATGCACACCAATATTCAAGCTTTTATATATGTTGGTATCAAAATACATCAACTTCTTTGAATCACATCGCAGTAGCGTCGAAAGAACAAAGCTTCAACTTTTTTAAATCACATCAAGTGGTTATTTTTTTTACAAATACTTCCTTTTTCCCTTAAAAGAGATCAAAAAAATATAATTTTATATGATATAAAGTTTATGCCATAGTTACCTAGTTCGCAGATCGCTACGGTACGTGAATGAGGATCAGGAACGTGGTTTGCTAGAGTGTACATATTGGGTACGGAGAGAGGGTATGTTCATTTCGGGACAATACGTTATATCATGGAATCAAGTACGGTGTACTATATTGCGGAAAACGAAATAAGGTATGGTTTATAAGAATTCATAGAAATGCAGAATTATTAAGTATAGAAGTATAGAACAAATCATAATTCATAGAAATGCACGTATTCAAATTATACAAATGCAGAATCAGAATTCAAATTTTAAAAACAAAACGAATCAACAAACATTAATTCATATTTCAGAACTTAAAAATAGAATCAATTCGTGTTTTTGATGATGGAATCGATGGTCAATTCCCGCCCACAGTGAAATCAACAGTCAATTTGATGAGATCGTTGGTCTATCCGCGTTTTTAATAATGAAAATCGAACATAGAAGTGTTTCAAAACTCGAATTCAACAATGGTTGAATATAATTGAATGGTGGTTTGGTTCGATTTCAACACCATGCCGACTTGCAAATCGAGCGGCGATTGGAACTTTTTCATACCGTGGTTGGGAACGAAACGTAAACTTAAATCATGTGCTTCTAAGCAATTTAGGTAACTATGTTTTATGCTTTTATATTTTTTCCATTTACACTTCTTGCACATACAATTGATTCCCATGTAAAGCTTAACATATCTTCCTTATATGGTAAAGAAGATTCCAAGTGATTTTAGAAATTTTGTGCGTATTCTACTGAAACAGGTTGAATGGTTCAAACTTTAACAACATTCAATTATCAAGACATTTTAAGCATACATAAGTGTCGTTTGTGTTTGTTTATTTTATGGTTTTCGTATTACATAAAAATGGAAGTAATTTTAAAAGATCTTAGATTATGTTTGGTGCGAAATACATACTTGTATAAGATGTAGTGCCCTAAAACGATGCGGGGAATAGAGCTACATGTACAAGGTTCTAGGGACAATGCAAACAAGTTAAAACCAGACACTTGCCCAATTTTTAAAAGAAAAACAAGCTTTTTAAAAAAAATAGCTTCTTAAGATCAGATGGGGACATTGGTCTGTATTAGTCTCTATAGACCAAAAACAGCGAAAGTTATTAAGTATACCGATTTAAATTTTTAAACACACACTAAATTACCTCATCATACTCTTTTAACAGAAAAACTGGCTTAATCTCCTTTGGTTGAAGGCTCCACACAAGCACAAAAGTTGCTTTTCTTCTTCCTCCTGCTAACACTTGCTTTTGTTCTTCCGCCACCGTAGAGATAATCCTTCAAAAGAACTCGTTTTTTGGTGTCCAGAAATCCCAGTTTTCCTTTTGCTTCGTTTTCATCGTCGAGTTTCAGTAACACAAACTGTATTTTCTGTATCTCTAACTGCAATCGGCCGATTTTTTCAGAAACCTTTCGAGCTTGTTCTGATACTTTTTTCCTTCGCATACTTTCACTTTCCTCTGATTCTGATGTTGATGATTTCTCTTCCAGATGCTTTACGAGTTTGCCATTGAGTTCGTATAGTTTCTGGATGGCGGTTTCGGATTCCATTAGTTGCCCTTTTAGTGTTTCGCATTCTATCATCGCTTTCCCCCTTCTGCTCTTCAATGTAATCTCGACTTTCCGTTTCAAATCCTCTATTGTGATTTGAAGATTGGTTAACTTTTGAACATCGGAATTAAGTCTTTCCAGAACTTTTCTCTTGTTTCCGTCTTCACGAGGCTCCTTGAATCTTCTCGAAACTTCCAGTTTATCCACCAAATCTAGAGAAACATCTGAAGCTGTGGGATGATGTTTATACATGGTTTTCGAATCATCGGCGGTTTCCCAAATCTCACCTTCGTTTAGTCCTCTTTTGCTGACACCATATGATGAACATTCAGAAGCTTGATCAAGCATGATATCTTTTGGATCTGCTTCTGAGATTTCAGATGTTGATTTTGGTTTACCGTATGATCTGCGAGAGTTCTTTTGATAACTCAATTCTTCAATCTGCTTCATTGCGGATTCCAGCTTTGCTTCTGAATCTAACTTTTGTTGCATTGAGAGCATCTGCATCTCAACTACAGCCATTTCAATAACTTTAACCTTACTTTGAAGATCCTGCAACTCAACAAATGCATCTCGCTCCATGGTTACAGATTCACCACCCTGAAAATAACATTATATACAAACAACACAATTATGAATAACGAAAATTCTTGAAATTTGATGGTGTGGATGAAAAGGATGAAATTGACCATTACCTTGGCATCCTCGTTATCAGATTGTGGGAGTTTGGTTCTGGTACATGCATGATTTTCCAAGGACATGATGCTATCTTTCAAAGACTCTAGGGCAGGACCATATGCAGCCAAATGAGATTTGAGATCTTCATTCTCACATTCCAAAGTGTTGGTTTTTTCTTTAAGCAATTCACTATTCACATCCTTGGAAGTATTTTCTTCTTGAAGACTCCTACAAACTTCAGTAAGCTCACGGATCTTCTCTTCAAATAAAACCTGAGAAATCATGGAAGTCTGCAAATCACCAAAGATTAACGACCCCTCTGTTTCCAACAATCGAGCTTTTTCCTCTGTTTTGTCTTGCTTTTCTGTCAATTGGCGCATTTTAACCTCCAAAATCTGGCTTTCTTTACTCAAATGATCATTATCTTCTAAAAGTTTGAGAATTTGTTTCTCCTGTTGATCTTTTGTAACTTTAGTCTCATTGTTTTCCCTCTGCAGATCAGCAACTATTTCAGACAATTCCTTCTTCTCGTTCTCTAAAATCATTAATTGATGGACAGCTTCCTTATGTTCCTTCTCTTTTAATTGCAACAGATTATTTCCTTTCACTAGCTCAGAATTCAATTGATCACGAACCGTCGCAATTGTTTCCAATTCATGCTTGGAAGTTTCCAAAGTCATTTTAAGATCAAGATTTTCCTTTTGCACCTCTTCCAATTTCTTCTCAACCGTAGACAATTCTATGTGTTTCTCATCAAGGTAATTCTTCAAAGTTTGAGAGAGGATACCCTGACTTAAAACCTCACTTAAGATGATGTCGTTTTCCTCTTCTAAAACACAATTCTTCTTGTTGATCTGAGAGTTATCTTTCAGCAAACACGTCTTTTCTTCGAGGACCACCGAATTCTCCATCTGTAAAGTTCTGTAAGCTTCTTGAATAACTGACAACTCTCCATGTGAATTCTCCAACTGTGTTCTTAGCATTTCCTCCTTATTATCTCCTTCAATCACTTTCAATCTAAGTTCTTCATTTGTTTTTGACATTAATTGGCCCTCGTTTTGCAACTCAAGAATCTTTTCAGCCTGAACACGCAACTCCTGTTGAATACCATACTTTTCCGCCTCAAGATCCGCCACTTCTGCTTTGAATTGCCTCAGAAGTGTGGCTAGAATCGATATCTCCACGACCAACTCCACATTTTTGTCTTGGTTTTCAATTAGGGCACAGTTCGTACCTTCAAATTTTCTCTGTATACTATCAAAATATGTTTGTTCTTGCCCGCTTTCACGTCCCAGGTGCAAAGAAAGGCCTGCAGCTTTCAGCAACTGGTGCGTACCAGTCTGCAATCTATCGTTCTGAACAGATAAAGACTTGATTTTTACCTGGTTTTCAGTTTTCTCCCTCTTCAATACTTGAACAAGACTTTCAGATAACTTTAATGCGTCTTGGAGTTTTTGACAGTCATTAAACAGAGAAAAGTTCTTTTCATCAAGATCTTGAACACATTTCAGCAAGATGAAGATTTCGATTTCAGAACCAAAAGACTTATCTAGCTCTTCTTCAAACTCTTTGCTTTTATTTTGATTTTCTTGTTGTAAGAGCTGAATCTGGCTTCTCATGGCATGCAACTTCTTGTCATTTTTTTGGGCAAAAATAACATGCTCTTGATTTTGTAAAGCCAAAGATACATTCAGCTCTTCTACTTTGTGAAGTGTAGATTCTCTCTCTTTCTCCATTAATGAGTATTTCTCTTCTAAATCTGAATATTTCAGCCCCAGATCCTTCAAGGTTTTTTCAGTAATTTCCATATGTGAGAGTAGAGTACCCTTTTCACTGATAAGTGCAGACTTTTCATCAGCAAGCAACTGGCATGAATCTTCAAAGCTTTTTGACTTTTGCTTCAAGACCTCAAGTTTGACATGGGCATCAAAAAGAGAATTCTCAAGAACAGTGTTTTTCTCTGACACTAGGCTCAAATTCTCAGTCGTAACTTGTAACTGACCTAATAAATTTGCTTTTTCGACAGCAAGATTAGAATTTTCTTGTGAAAGAGATTGATATGACTCTTCAAGTGATAATAATTTACCCCTTGTACCTTCTAACTCAGCACCCAAATCTGATAACGAATTCTCCAAAACAACGTTTCTCTCAAGAAGTTGACCCATGACTTCCAGTTTCTCCAAAAGAGCTGCTTTCGCTGTTTTTTCTGCTTGGCGTTCTTCTTTCAAATTAGAGTTTTCACACTGCAACTCCTTTATGGATAATACTAAGCTTTCTGGGTTCAAACCCACATCCGCAACCTGCTCCAGAATTGACCTGTGATTCTTGTTCAACTCGTTTAATTCCTCTTTTAGGCAATAGATTTCTTGTTGAAGAGCGTTTCTTTGGTCAACGCGAAGGTCAACCTCTTCCTCGAGTTTCCCGTTAATTTCTTTTAAGCTACTGATCTCTGCCTGCATGTCTTTTAGTGAAATTGCAGAGGTTAAGTTGAGCTTGTTGAGGTTCTTGTTCTCCTCAATCTGCTTCTGTATATCTCCCTCTAAAATTTGGTTACGAGTTTCAATTTCCAGCAAAATCTGAGCCCGGTTTTGTAACTCACTAGCCAACGATCTCAATTCGTCTTGAGATTGGGAGTGTAACTGTTGTAAAGTCTGGAAAGCGGTTTCAGCCTCCACAAACCGCAGGCGTTCTTCTTGTATGCAAGTCCATAATCTTCCCAATTCCTTCTGTTTCTCTGTAAGTTCTTGGTTTTGAGTCTCGATCTTCACCCCCATGGATTCCAATTCCATGTGAAGAGTCTCATTTGATTTTTCTAGCATCAGGCGTTGTTCTTCTGCACCCTTTAACAGTGAAAGTCCGCTCTCAATTTCTGTTTTCAGCCTTTCGGTCTCCTCTTCTGCACAAACGAGTCGAAGCTCAAGACTCGAAATAGTCTCTAAGCATTGCTGGTATAAAATAGTCTGTGCTTCTTTATCTTTGGTTAAACCAACAATTGCTAGCTTCAAGCTTTCAATTTCCTTCTCTGCTTCCACTAATTTCTTCTCCAAATCTGATTTCAGACCCATAGATTGTTTGTATTGATCATAAGCAGAATCCCTTTCATCTTTTAATCTACTGATTTCTTCCTTCAAATTTTGCTCATTGAGTTCCTCAATTTTCTTTTGGGCTTGATGGTAAAGTTCTAGACTCTCTTCTTTTTCAGCTTCTAATCTTCGAAGCGTTTCTTTCAATTCCTGGGCTTCAGCCTCGGCTTTTCTTGCTTGGTTAGCAAGTTCCATGGACTCCTCTTGTGAATTTGAGATATCGGACTCCAGTTTTGATAATCTCTCCAAACTCTCGAGGTACTGCTTCAAACCAGCCTTCTTTTCCTCTTCTAATTTGGCTAGGGCCTCTTTTAATAGTAAGATCTCTTTGTCATTCATGCCTACACTTCCGTATTGAGATAGGCTTCCATCTCGGGACCTGAGTTTATAGTTTCCATCTTCTGAATCACTGAAATTGAGGGCTTTTCTGGCTGTTCCTGTAGACACATCTTTCTGCAAGTCATCAGTGTCAAAACATGGAATCATGGTGGTTCTTGAATCTGGGGTTTGAGGATCAGCATCATAGGGAGAAGTAGGGGTTGTGTCATCACACCCAGCAGGAACTTGATTTGGAAAGGCTTCGGTCATTGTTTTGTGGGCCTGGCGAAGGGCCCCGGTTGCATGATCATATCTTTCTGCCAAAGACCGATACGCTCTGTATAATTCTTCCACCAGTTTCATAAGCTCGGGACGCTTTTTGTAGTACATTTCTGCCCTTCTAGCAAATGAATCTGCATCTTCTTCAATGAGCTTTATCATCGCTTTCACTTTGATATCCACATCTATTGTTGCACAAAAGGAAGAAAATTTAGAAGCTGTTCAGACAGATATATAATTGGAACTTGCGGGAACATGATATTCTTTTACCGTACAAATGTACAAGTATCTGATTCTCAAAATCCAATAAGATTTAGAATCTCAGATAAGAAAAGGTAAATCATAAACTGAGATGTTATAGAGATTTCTAAGCAGAGTAGTGCAATAAAAACTACCAGGGCTTCTGTACATGTTTTCTTCATATAATCAGGCCCTGTCTTGTTAGAGTCAAGTGTTATTCAATGGACCTCTATTTATTTGCAAAGTGCCAACAAACAGAAGCTAGTAGAATCCGAACAAGTAATCATGTCAACCAACACCTTGTTTTTTGTTAAATGGGTTGTTACAATGTTCCCATTTATAATAACAAAATCCGGGTCAAAATATACTTCAAACATAATCAACCCAGCATGAAAAGATTTAATGCGACAACGGACTAATACAATTATATTTGTAAGGTAACCTACAAAATTTTCCATTTACAGGCAGAAATCATTGATATCTCTTCTCCTATGTACATATTGACTTTCACAAGGAAAAATAGAAAGGAAGACTATACTAATGGAGTCAGAAAGAGATACCTGTAAGATTTTCTTGAAGCCATTTTGAATTCTTGGGGCTAATGTGGCTGTTCCACCACCAAGAATACATGCGCCTGGAGTCTGCCTTTGACAGAGAAGCCATGTTCCTGAGCTTCTAATGAATGCAGAATCCCAAAGTTTAACACAGAGGTATAACTTCTTTAGAGAAAAACCACAATTCAGCACTGATACACCTTAAATTTCCAGTGTCCTTAAAACAAACAAGTATGAAATTTATCAGCTTCGGATGATCACATAACATTCTGAGAAGTAATTAAACATACGAGATCAGTACAGAATCAGCATAACTAGAGAGTAACAGAAGCATCACCGCGGATATGCTAGAAAATTTTCGATTATTTCGATAATTAAAGCGGATCAAACAAGAACCAAATCATAAACATGAAAAAAACGCATCAGAACAGAGATTTACAAGGTGAAATTTGATAATTGCTTTAAATTCAGTCGTGCTGGTATTTATGAACTTTAAAGCAATATTCCTCTTTAATAATCCGCACCTAACTCGGAAATTAACAAAAAAAGAAGAAGAAAAATAATGGAAGAAAACTGGTGATCAGCCCTAAATCTCCGAGATCCAAAGCTTCTCATCATCACACACAGCCGGAGAGAAAATCAAAGGAAAAAATATTAAACCCTACTCCGATCGGTCGTGATCATATCAGAATTACGCAAAAAACACGGAAGTAATCAATAAACTAGTTCATCGATCATTCAACAAATATACAAACAATTAGCAACATCCATGCGAGTTTGATCATACAATGACGGAAGTCACGGAACTACAAATCAAATAAAAAATTTGTCAACAAAAAACTTACCAGAACAATCGAAATTCTGTTGCGACTCTGATTCCGAAACTGATTAAAACAAAATTTTTATAAAATTATAAAATCTAAAAACCTCGAATTCAACCCATTCCAGCTTGATCTCTTAGCGTTACTCTCTAGAACTAACCGTAGTTCGCCTTTTTTGATTCTTTGTTGTTGTGTAGACGCTGGCGTGGGTTTTGTGTTTAGGAGAGGAGCTGTCGGCTTGACAAAAATAAAAATAAAAATAAAAATAAAAAAGTAGTAATAATAATAATAAAGTAAAGTAAAACGTACAAGAAGGACCAGTAAACACAAAACACGAAATGAGACAAATTATTGAATACTCGGTTCATTATTGACTTATTTTTATTTTCCTTTTACGAATATTAGAGTTGTGAAAAATGATACGTATTGCTATAAAATAAATGCGTTATTATTATGGTTGCGACGATGTACATAATAATTATGTTGAGTATGACTCTTCTGTCTAGACGAAGATGGTTTATATAAGGTGGAGACATATCAAATAAAATCCCAACCATTGAAGAGTTATAAAATGGGTAAGGAACGTAAAACGATATAATGTTAGACGATATGAATTAGTGATATCTTTATAAGATTGAATCCAAATGACTTAAACCTTGTATAAACCTATGATTTTGTCTAAAATTTCAAGTTTAACAACTTTTCAGTTATATTTTACAAATGTAGTTGAACTTAGTGATGTGACCGCACAAATGGTGCAAAGATAATACATTGAGTTTTGGGTATGCTCGTATAGGATACATTCACGATCAAGGTCAATGGTATAAAAAAAGGCTAGGATATGTCTGGTTTTTGATGCACAGGGATGACATAGAAGAAATTTAAAAATACAAGTCTTGCAAACTGCATGCCTTAGTCTCAAAAAAATTCAAAACACTATCTTATCCTATCAAAACTACTTGACCCTTCTCGATAGCTTAAGCAACGTAGATTCTTAGTGGTGCTAGTGATTACTTCACCCAATGGATGGATGCAAACCTCTATGGCTCAATTAACAATCACATGAAAAACAAAATTGTTCATATGAAGTAACATAGTCTATAGTTTTGAAGTTTCTTGTTTCATCATTAGTGATAATAAAAAGGGCAAAATGCGCGAAAATACAAAAAAACTTTACCAATATTGTCATTGTATGCAATTAACTTTATTTTGTATCTAAAAAGACATACAACTTACAAATTTTGTTCATTATATACAATTGGTAACCTGATTACCAGGTTACCGGTTATCCATTGTATACAATGAACAAAATTTGAAAGTTTTTTGTATTTTTAGGTACCAAAGTTCTTTTAATTTTTGTCAGATTACCGGTAAGTTACCTGTTATAATAGGTAACTTGCATACAATGAACTAAATTTGTAAGTTGTGTATATTCTTAGGTAAAAAATAAAGTTTGTTGCATACAATGACAATATTGACATAGTTTGTTGTATTTTCGTACAATTTGCCATAATAAAAAACATGTTACGGAATATCTACACAAATGTTCTTGGTATGAGGCTCTTAGCATTCAACAATGTTTTAGCTACGTGGCTTAGGCACAAACCAATCTATACTATATTATAATACGTTTAACACACATTTTCTTTCATGCTTTACTTAATCCCTTTAAAATTTCAGCAATCGGAAAATACTAATATATCGCTTAAACAACCTCCATTTCTCTTTGTCTTGCTTTATACACTAACCGATAAACACATTTTCTATAACTATACACTTTCCCACCCACAAAGAATTATTGATTTAAAATTTTTGTTTTGAAAAATGAAGAAAAGAGTTTGTGGAAAGAAAAGTAAAAAGAAAAAGAAAATGACACGTTAGTGTGTATAAATTATTCACCGAATATAATCCTCCTATATTCTATAAAACAGTCTTTTATCGGGTAGAAATTATTCGTCATCGCGGTATTACGTGAGTACGACGTTAGTACTTAAATATTTAAATATACATAACCAAATGATATAAGTAAAAAGTATAGGTAAAAATAATAAAATCAAAGACTTGATTGAAATTTTTGTTTGAATGCAACGACCGGATTGGCCGTTGGATAGGATTCCGAGGACTAATGTGGTTCGAAAGAGCAGACGGCGCCGCACTCTAATGACCTAACAACCTAATCAAACCCAAGGGTTATAAGTTACGTTTCTAATAATCTAATGCTTAGCAATTAGCATGTCAACTTTGACTTGGGAATTAGGAGCTTCTAGCATTGATTGATTCATGTGCTAAAATCATGGTTCGGTTTTCAATTACATTTTTTTATTCTTAATTTAAAAAAAAAAATAAACTCTACCCGATTAAGAAACTAGCACATTTTATATGATAAAGTCATGTTTGCATGCAATGGTTCATATCATTTGACCAATTATTGTTTTTAATTATGGTGAATCTTTCTTGATTTAATATATAATACTTGTTAATTATACGTTTTCCGATTAAATAGGTAATTATTTGTACTATTTCATTTCACTAATCTTCTAATATAAATAAAAGACTAAACTTCATTAATTTAATTAGAAGATCTTAATCTTTTATTTAATCAAAATTAAATTCTATCCATTCATTTTATTAAAATTGAAAGTCTAATTTTGACTTTTAGTAGTCAAAGTTGAAAACTCAATTTTTAAAA
>JAUEJL010079425.1:0-15444 GCA_032274825.1 Drosophyllum lusitanicum
CGTGGATAGCGGCGGTGGTGGCCTGGGAGAGGGGATGTCGCCGGTTAGAGAGAAGAGAGTGATGGAGTCGGTGGGGGACTTTGGGGTAGGTATATATATATGTGTGTATAAATTAGTTTACATATAATATATACTATTGTTTAATATTTTGAATTATTTGAATCGAGGAAAATAATAAAAAAGAAATAAGGATATAATAGTCTTTTCAAGTGAAGAAATAAGGGTACTTTGGTCATTTTAGTTGCGTCAGGGACCATCAGCGAAACAAAATACGAACAACAGGTATATCTAGCGTAATAAACGTAGGATGTAATAAGTGACATACCTCAGGGACCAAATATGTTTAACTTTATTATATTAATATATATATATATATATAAATATATATATAATTAATTTTAAATATAAAATATACAAATCTTTATACACGTTTACACAACCTAATTTTAATCGCTGTCTTTATTTGAATTATTTGGTTTTGATATTTTGAATGTATTTAAATTCTTTAAGACTTTAACTTCGGTTCAGATATGTTTGTATTCGATATTGTCGTGTAATTTAGTATAATCGTTTTCTAAAACTTGTGGTAAAATCTTAACGGTGACGATCTCCGTAGTGAAAAATTACCCGATGGGGATCACCGTTTAAATCCATGCGGTTTTTTAAGCGGGGTAGGGGGACCAACCCCCTCTCCGAACCCGCCCCGTTGCCATTCCTAATTACTCGTCTGCCAATTTATAGTGATACATTCACTGTTGTTTTGGTAAATTCGTCGCTAGCTAATAAAGATATGATTTTTTGATATCTCCTCATGTATTGAGATTTTTTGTTACTAAGTTTCTTTCTTTCTTTCTTTCTCTCTTCCATTTAAGTTTATGCCTTTGTGGTTGCAGACTTCCAATCCCCCAAAATCTAAATATCAAGGAGAGGGAAGAAAAGAGGAGGGTAAACAAGAGAGAAACGGCGGGCAAGGGCGTCTAAATAAAGAGGGGTTGCTTCGGTTGACGGGGTTGGTGGGCTTGAAGGAGGAGCAGGTGAATAGTATCGAAGGGTTGCGAGTGATGTTCTATACATCACGAAAAACATTTCATCACACTCGATGATGAGCGATTGTATCCATGTCCTATTCGGATTGATGGTGACGAAGGGTCAAGCAGCGACCCTTTCTTTGCTATCAGGGTAGCCAGAATATATGGCGGGAGTTAATGGTAATGGTGGTCGTGGCAGTGGAAAACTATGGAAGCGGTTTCGGCGCCACACTCGGCAACACTTTAACTTTCAAACATTTACTACTGCATTACAATCCCACCCCCATGGCTTTAGTTTCTTCTTCCTTTTTTAAATCACTAATCTTGAAATTGAAGTGTTGATTACTTAAGTTTCTACTTGAAGAAAAACACCATGACCAAATTTAGGCTGTCAAAGGTTTTGATATATGGTGTATAGTGAAGCTAGACATAATTATAGGTATATATATTTAATGTAATATGATTATAATTAATATAGTTTATTTTTGTATGTATGAAGTGTTGTATGTTGTGCCTGCATCCTTCATTTTTATTTTGTTCTTTGTAGAAAAGAAAAAGGAAAGATCATGAAAGGAGTGACAATTGCATGAGAAATAGGGATTTGGAATAAAAGGAAGTGGTATCAAGTTTACAAACCTTTTATTATGTTTATTAATTAATGTTTATAAAAGTGTCATTATACCCATTATAACTAATGTTATACTCGTACGGTGTTTGGGTATGTAAATAAAACTTTTATATTTAATAGTTTTTATGAATACACTTTTAAAAAAATATAAAATTATATTACACGTCTAAATTTTTTTGGTATAATATTAATTAATATGTTTCTCGTGATGGAGTTTTGTCACGACATTATAAAAGCAGAACCATAATATTGTTGTTGATGTTATAATATCAAGTGTTTTAAAGACATTTTATTACCAATTATATATTTGAATCTTTGGAATGGTAAACTAAATTTATTAAAAATTAAATAATTAAGACATCAATCTAAATACAAATTGAATCACATAATTAAAAATAGTATCCTAACACAGAATAGATTTTGTCTATACATACATAAATTGCTTAAGTACAATTTATAATTTAGTTAAATATAATTGAAAACACAATATAACATTAAATTCAAATATCCATGTAACAATAACCTTAATTTTATATACCAAGTTATTAGTTAAAAAATAAGAAGATTTAGACAATTAAAATCATTATATAAAATTTCAAGTTGTATGTGTAGTTACAAAACCCAATAAAATGATGGTTGTTTCACTACCTACTAATTTTATAGAGTTATAGTTTCTATACGGTTATTTACTCACACACTATTACAGTGGCGAATCCAGAACATAAATCAAGAGGGGTCCAAGTCCAATTGTTCAACTTAGTTTATGTGAATATGTAATAAATGAGTGACTTAGATGGGTTACCGAATAATGAGTTAAAAAATGACACTTTTTATTTGAGTTCGGTACGTTACTTATATATTTTTTCTCATAGAAGTGTATATCAAACTCATATTCAAATTAACATCCTAATATTCCATCTTGTAAAATAAAAAAGAACCCAAATTTAGGGTTTACGACAAAATTTAGGTGTGATTATAATAATAGTATGCCTTGTTGATATATCATCACCAAACTTTCAATACTTCAAACTATTTGCGTATAAAAAATATAAATAATAATATAAATTTATATTTCTTGATACTAAATCTTTCTACTTCATCCTTCTACCCATTAAATAATGATATGTAGGATGCATTATTTCTCTTTCATTATCTCACCTCTTGATTTTGACACATGTTATAATTTTTTGAGTAAGAGGATGAGTAGAAAGATTTAGTAGAAGGATAACCCTAAATTTCCATATGAGTAGAATGTATCCATTTATTAATTTATAATAAAAAATGGGTTGCTATTGGACTTGTTTTTTCTAAACAAAATTAAAATTAAGGGTGATTCATATCCATATACAAGGGTGGTCCAATAAAATTTATATATATAGTTTGTATAAAAAATCCAAATCCAAATGATGTCCAAACACCCCACTAGCTTATAAGTAGAATCGCCCACGATACTAACAATTAATTTTAAAAGGCCCTAAAGTGGTAGTGGTAGTTTTGTAAACAGCTGTATGCCACTAACCAACAGTTTTAAAAGACCCACCAAATGGTTATCAAACATATAAACTTTATTGTAATATGACAAAACAATTTAAAAAATAGTATTTTTTTAATTCTTTTTATCGAAAAACCAATAAATAAGTGATTATATCAACTATATTATGTAACGGGAATGAATATAAAAAATGAATAAAATATCCAAGAATTACCTACTCGTTGGTCTTGATTGATAAAACAATTAAAATATACTGATTTTGCAAAAAACGTCATATTACGATAAAATTTATGTCAAAACATAGATAAAAATGAGACGTTCACAAATATATAATTATTTTTTCTCTAAACAAAATATATCATAAGTTATTAAATATAATTTACAAACAATCTATAATTAATTACATTAATATATAATTTTCATAAAACCTTCTCACATATTTCATACAGCCCCTCATAATTTATATCCAAACACTCTCAATTAAATTGAATTTAAATGTAATATTACAGTTCTCACAACCAATCAGAGCATATTATTTGTCCATGTCATTAATCACATCATCATTTTTTGCGACATCACACTTTCTCTTAGCTCCGTCAACAATATATATTAAACTACCAGAAGGTTTCATTATGCTCCATTTTGTTCTAAAGTTTTACACATGCAAAACTCTTTTGTAAACAATAATCGGTACTAGCATCATACCGGCGCAAATGCTGCGGCGTCGAATAGTTTTTGTTTTGCAAAATGCCGCTTTCAATAATGTAATGATATGTTATTTGCGCGATTCAATGTCACAAAAAAGTTTTTTTCAACAATATGTCCAATTTTTTTAAATTTTCTTTTATTTGCATCGACTATTTACTTTTAAAAATAAATTCTAAAAAACATTAAAATAAGAAAAAAAGATTTATATTTATGAAATAAGGAGAGAGAAGTTAATAAGATTTTGAAAATTGTGTTGATATAGGTGGATAATTGTGTTGTGTGAAAGTATATTTTTAATGAATAAAAAGTTAAGTTAAATTAGGAGAAAAAGTTGAATGATTAAAGATTGAGTGGATGAGGTTCATTTAAATATATTGAAAGGTTTTGTGTTGATTGAATTTTAAGAACTCTTAAAGTTAAGTAGGAAAGACAATGTTAAATGATTTATATAGTAGTATACAAATATCAACATAAAAAAACTTCATATACATAACAAAACATTAAGAAAACGTTATTTATATACAACAATTTAATAATAAAAAGATTGGGAATTGTACATACATGGGAGTAGGGCTTCCATATACCACCACACTTGTTACTCTTTTTCTCTCATAAACACATAGCACGTTTGTTGTTTTTTAATTGTTTATTCTCTTTTTCGTTCATTTATTTTTGTTAATAAAAAATGTTAGTCGTCTTATAATATTTTTTTTATCATTTTTCTTTCTTCTGTTTTTGTTAATAAAAATGTAATTGTTTTTTTAACGGTAACAAAAGGCAAACTAGAAGAAAGCTTCGGATTGATTATCACTCTCCTCAAGTAAGCCAAATATATATTATAATAAAACTCTAGCAAGATACTAGAGATAGATGAGTTTTACAACTGGAAAATAGGGTTACAACACTACATAAACCAAACTAAAGATTTGTAATTGACCCTAAATTTCAACCATGTAAACAAAGTAGCCTGAATTTCATCCATAACTAATGTAGCTAGAAACCTTTTTCCATCGAACACCAACTTGTTTCGAGCCTTCCATACGAGCCAAAGTAATCCAACAGCGGCCTCCGAAAATTTCTTCTTCTTTTCTGATCTACCACCAATTTTCAGCCGACTTATCAATTCTTCAAGCACTGAATACTGACTCACTGTGATATTACACCAATCCAACAATCAATGACACACCTTCAATCTGTCTGGATGTGCATAAAAGAGTTGATGTTCACTTTCCTCTTCCCTTTCACAAATTGGACATGTAATTGTTGGAAGAACAATATCGAGCACCAAGATTTGACTTTGTCGGAAGTCTTTTTAGCAAAAGTCTACAAATAAAGAAAAGTCTTTTCGGTGAATTCCATGAATAGTGCAAATAACTCTAAACTTAATTTTCCACCACCATTTGACCAACAAGGAAATATTAGCCGCTTTTATAGAGCCAATACCAAGACAAATCTTTGTTTTTCTAGCATTAGATACACACCCCAAATGAAACGTCTTCTAATTTTTTCAATTGAATCAATGACTTTTGTAGGATTGCGTGTAATAAAATTGTAGATAATGCTTGGATTGCGTGTAATAAAATTGTAATTATTTTATAATATATCTAGGGGTGGCAATCGTGTCGTGTTCTGGTTGGCGAATAATGACACGAATACGATCCGTATAATTATTCGTGTCAAGGTGTGCGACATGAATCCGTATAAGTTGAAACACGACAGACCCACGTAACCCGTTTAAATAGACGGGTTGGTGGGTCATAAATGGGTTGACGGGTCAACGGGTTTAGTTTTACTACTTTTGTCTCTTGTTTGTCAAAATGCATAACTCAAATGCAAAATACTAAATAAAATTCAATTCTCCGTAGATAGTTTAATCAAAATACAAAAACTTGATGATTCTAGAACATTTAAACTACAAGTAATTAAACATTAATAATTTGATGATGTCTACTTTTAATAGTTTCAAAACGATGAAGGAACAAAATGGAAGTGATGAATTTGTTTTCGATTAGGTTTACAGGGACTAACAAATAAGATAAAAGCCAATGGCAAAATAGATAAACTGAAAAATACAAGGATAAATAAAAAAAGAAAAAATATAAAAAATATATATACGGGTCAACCCGCAAGCCAACCTTAACACGACCGTTTATTTATACGAGTTGACGGGTCAACCTGAAATTAACCCGAACCCATTTATGCTCATCTCAAACTTGTTTAATTACATATCGAATTCACGTCATGTCGACAAGTGACAACTAAATATATCAAATTAATGGTACAAGTGTTATATGCATTAAATTGGGTTTGCGTGGGACGTGATGAAAGTTTTTTTTTCTTTTTTTATTTTTAAACAGCCCAAAGATTATATATTATTAAGGCCAAGCCGCCAAGGTACAATTGTCTTGTATTTATATAAGAGAGCAATTAGTGGTAACACCTTTTCATATCTATTATATCGTCATGTCAGCTTTTTTTTCTTTTATCACTCAGTCTCGTAATGGAGACTTTCTACCACATCAAATTTTGGAACCCATATATTACCCTACTAACCAATCAAAATTAAAATAAATAAATAAATGGTCTCACACATTCACTACATCACTACCACTTGGGTGGTAGTCAATACTATTCAAGGATACAACACATAATGCATACTTTACAAATGGTGTAACACATTTCCATACCCATCTGCTCACATTGAAAACATTGGTGCAAAGATTCTTGATATTTAATCCATCAATACCAACCACCTTATTAATTGGGATCAACCCAATTCCTCTTTCAACCAAAACCTTCTACACCTGCATTCACCAAAGCACCAAACATACATACTTTGGATCTTGAAGCAAAACCATGGAGCTTCTGAACCCTTACTTCTTCGATAGTTCGATCTTGGAATAGCTTTGTACGTACAATTTCGACTTATAGCTATCCATCCAGGTAAAATATTCAAACTACACTGTTCTTCCTCGTCTCGGTTTTGGCAGCCCATACAGTTCCATAGAAAAGCTTTATAATTTTACACATTCGTTCGCCAAAATAGTCACACGTCCTTTGTTTAACGTACTTGCTCCAATTTAGCTGATCTTTAGTTTTTTTTAACAACAGAACACACGCATATACTAATCTACTCCTAAATGGCTAAATTTACACCTTATGTCCAGGGACTTGAACCTATGACCATAGGCCATGAAAAACACCTTCAAACACCTTGATATCATTAGGCTACAAGCCCTTTGGTTGATGTATCACTTAGAATGAAATCATTTTGACTTTCTTATCACATGTTGATTCTTTCTACTCTGATTAAGCACTATGCTGCATTCAGATGAACTACTCTAAGCAACATTTGTATTTATCTTTACTTAAGCACCACAAAAGCAAGATGTTTCTTTCTTTGACCTTCAGCACTGAATTTCAAATATGCTACATGTTTAGTACGTGCTGACCAGACCCAAATAGAGGTGTAATCGAGCCGAGACAGTTCGTGAGCTACTCGAGATCGACTCGAAAAATAACCGAAATCGACTCGAGGTGAACCGAGTCAAGCTCGAGCTCGAGCTACTCGAGTAGGCTTTCGAGCCGAGTTCGAGCTCTGAAATACTCAGCTCGCCAGGCTCGCGAGCCTAATCGCTTGTACTAAATTACCATTCTACCCTTTTACATATAAACCATTTACTTTTATACCTTTAGTAGCTAGGTGTTAATTGCTGTTCGAAAATGTGAAATTTGAATTCCGGAATGTATTTTAACATTTGTTGCTACAAATTTTATTAAATTAATTTTAGTCGGGCTCAAGAGTGTCGATTACATACTCGAGTCGAGCTCAAGCTTGAAAATTAAAGCTCGACCAAGCTCGAGTCGAGTTTCGAGCCTCGAGCTTTAGAACCGAGTCAAGCTCGAGTTTGGCACTGTGTCGGCTCGGCTCGATTACACCCCTAGACCCAAACACTCTATTGCCACCCTTACAATTAATATGTATGTTAACATAAAAATGATTTGTAATTGTGAAATTTGTAATTAAATGTAAGTCTAAGAAAAATATAATTAATATAATTGAAAGTAAAGATTTAGAGAGTGAAAGAACTAAGTCGTGTGTCAATCAATGAATGAATTAGGCATATGATTTGACTGATTGATTAGACATATATATCATAGGAAAAATTCAAATGATAACCGTTTTCATATGAAAATGTTTGTAACATCACCAATGATTCATTAATAAGAGTATTTTGGTCATTTATATATTTACCCAAATGTGATTTTCATCCGGTTGGACCGTCTTGAATGAGTGAATAACCCTTGTTAATAAGTCAGTAATGAACCGCAAAAAATTCTTAACCATTGATTAATTTTAATCGAGAGTCAAGACTGATTTTAACAGTTCTCGTATGAATACCAAATTATGTTTTATTACATGATCCTCCACCCCTAAAGTTTTATTACATCTTAAATATCTTCCTGTGAATATGTATTTGTCAAGAGTTTCTCTATGTTGGTTATGGTTTTTTTAGATTATGTTTATATATTTTTTTTAATTGTGACTGATTATTATCCTAACTTATGATTTAAGAAAGACAACATTTATAAATACCAAATTTCAATACAACGTTGAGGTTTTCTTTTTATTATAATAATAATTAAAAAAAAAAAAAGAAGTATCATGTTAACAACCTATAAGGATCGGTTTATAAAAGTATTTTCCATTATCTTTTGAATAATGTAAAACTAATAATTTACATTTTGATCTAGGTATATGCCCCTCTTAACTTGCAAAATATCATAAATACCCAAAGCACAAGTTTTTTTATGTATAAAGTACAATGGTCTTAGGCCAAGCGTATGGCCTCTCCCGAAACATTCGGGTTAGCCTTCGCGTGAGTTGGGTAGCTTCGGGAACACCGCTACCTGATGCCATTCTTTTTTTTTGGTTTTGTAAGAAAGAGTAAGGAGATAGAAAATATCTGGATTGTTTGAGTTTAGCTATACTTGGGTTTTGAGTAAGAGAGAGAAAAGAAAAAAATAATGTGACGCTGGTGTGACATTCGAGTTGAGAAAGATGAGAGGTGAGTGCTACTCATGGTCTTAAAGCATATTTTGGGTATATAGGATATTTTGCGAGTTAAAAGGGGCATATACAATATGCCCCTTTTTGATTCATCAATGAGAAAATTTTCAAAACCTATCATGTTTTCATCTTGAAAAGGAGATTTTAATGGTTATTATGCAGTAAGGCTACAATTTGCTTAATATTAAGCGATATGTTCTTTTTAAGAAACATGTTAGTCACAAATTAGCTAATGTATTAATTTGCTTTGATTCCGACACAATACGCGGGTTAATAAAAACTTGTATATATCAAATAATGATCTATGTAACATAGTAGTTATATAAAATCTCCATATGTTGGTGCTATGCTTACGTAACTATTCCTCGTCTCAGTATTATTGTCCAATATACTATTTTAGCATGTCCCATAATAATTGTCCACAATTTTGATAGTTGAATATATAACATGGTAGATTTCAAAGCTTCATAACACACGATAACAAAAGATGACAAGTTGGATACATTTTAAAAAGTAAACCCTTAATTGAGTCATCTTAAACTGTGTGTTTTTTTGTCTTTGAGCAATAACTTTGAAGCGAATGAAGTACTATTATTAGTTGTTGTCTTGGATAGTTATTAGCAGAGAAGCTTTGTTTTCTCTAGACTCTTGAATCAATATTTACCAAACAAATGATAATGAAGAAAACTTTTTCATGATATTAAATCGCCCGAATAATATATCGTTATATTCTTGAAAACAACATGTTGCAAAACAGAAACTATTTGCCGCCGCAGCATTGCGTGGGTACGATGCTAGTGTATATAAACATGCATAAACCATAAATAGGTTGTTTACATGCAGCAAATAGAACAAAAACCAATTGAACACATACACTTATATCATATATATACCTATGTAACTTTCCTAAAGAGAGACATACTTGCAACCCTTTTGGTTGGAAGGAAAAATATGGAAGTCTAGGAGCTATAAGACGAAGAAGAAACAGGACTTACAGGGTAACTGGCATATATATAGCAGGCGAACCCCCAAAAGGTAACAATGAGCGATAAAATCTTGAAACCATTCATAGGATCATGCATTAGTATAACCGCTGCAATGCTTGTAAGTGGTACCCTTATTGAGTTAAGGACACCGGCTAACACAGTGGACGATAAGTATAACACAGCAGTCGAACCCAATACTCCCAACTGAAAAGTAATGATACCCCATATGATAACCATATAATATGCACTTTCACCGCCTATAAAGCTTCTAGCTTCCGTACTCATCCCATGAAAATCATTATTTACCACAACCCCGATTGTGGTAAACACAAAGGCAAAGAAGGAAACCGCTACTTGTTGCTCCAAAACTACATGAAAGGCTCTGCCTTGTAACAGTTTTATAAAAACAAGCTCAGAAAGAGCAAATATTAGGCCATGAAGAGCGGATCCTAAAATATCCCACATATAACCCAGGGCGTATTCGGTGTCTGTGATGTATGAAAACCTATCAGAATCCGAGTCCAAGGCGATTATAACCATGGCTGCTGTGATTACCACAATCGAGTTTATAGTTGAGAGATTAATCTTGTTTTTGACAATAAAATAACCAAATATTGCAGAAAATATAAGAACAGTAGAGGCTAAAAGGGAGGCAGTTGATGCTGGGAGATAAGCATAGGCATATGCATACATGAGGTTGTCAGCGGCACTTAAGAAACCCAAACCGATGTAAGAAAGAGCAAGTTTTAAGTTTAAGGGGGTTGGGGAGGCTTTGGAGAAGAAGTACATAGGAAGTAAGATAAAAAGAGGGATAGGCCAGCCAGCAACCGATACCCATGAAATGATCCATTTGCTTTTGCCACCGTTTGAAAAGTAGAGTCGAGAAAGAAGGCTAGAAGCAGGGAAAGCTATAAGCATCCCTGCACTACCTAGAAGCAACAGAATCCAGTGTGAGATGGGTTTGCTCTTATATCCCTCTATAACCATTTTCTTGTAACTGGTTAATTTATCATGAAATGATTTTGGTGGTGAGTCCTCCATTCCTTCCCCTGGAATTCATAGATAGTCATTACATAAACTAGTCAGTACTTCAGGAATCAAGAACATGATCGAAAAACAAGTTAATGTATTGTTGTTATTGAGACCTGCAATTTGTTGTCAAACAAACCAATTAGATAGGCATCATCAAAGAAATCATTCACACACATATATCGCCCTAATTTTTCGATCCAAAAATTACAATTCGTTGTCAAAATAGTACTCTTAGAATAAGAATCTACATGATTTTTTTAGTAAACATAGGGAAGGTTTCCTTTATCATAACACTAATGATACCCGTAATATACGAACGACGTAAAAAAGTTTCATTATTGGTAAGATAAATAATGAAAGTTCGTTTAAAGACAAGAAAAATAACTTGTTAAAATAACGCTTAAGCTTTGCCAAAATTAATCTTCAAACTTTTCTTACGATCACCCGTTCGTTTTGTCATTAATTAACCTCCTAGTAACAAATTAATAACTAAAACAATATTTCAGATCTTAAAAATAAAATAATAACGCCCATGATTGGTGATTAATCAAAACTCCAAAAGCAAAAAAAACTGTTCATTACAAGCTCAATGAACATAACTCACTATTCCAATAACACATAAAATTCTTTATTACAATAAATTTTATAATTCAACGTTTATAAACTCAAATTAGGGTTCAACCCCTCTATCTTCAGCCTATGCATATCTCCAACAGGACTACAAATTTCGTCTTTAGGAAACTAAAGAACTTCGATTAGTACAACTGCAATACGTTATTCAAATTCAATTGCAACCCCTAAGCAGTCAAACATCAAAATCGGACGGATAAATCTGAGTTTATCGCGATACATTTCATGATTCCGATTCCAATTTGAAACAAGAATTAAGAACTGAACAAAGTATAAACTAAAAATGCTTAAAATCGATCAAAATTATAGAGCAGATGGAATTCAAAGTTGAAATTGACAAACCTAGTTCAAGCAACGGTTGATTCATTCAGCCGTCGGCCGGAGTTAAGCTCACTGGTGTATCTCCGTCGACGGTAATGAGTGGACACAAACTATTTACCTAACACCATCCGTCGGTGCTCTTTATGATATGACATTTAGCTTTTAGCTTTGACAATTAAATTAATTATTTTACTAACCAAAAGCAGTCACAAATTACACTATACCCCTTCAAGTAAAAGTAAATTTACTTTCAAGTACCTCTTAATTACAAAGAATGACAATTAAGTACCTCTCAAGTTATGATTTGCTAATTGCCGGAAAAAAAGGGTTTGATTTATCAAAATATATTAAACTTATCATGTTTTATTTTTGTTTGTAAGTAAGGGGTGTAATCGAGCCGAGACAGCTCGCGAGCTACTCGAAACTGACTTGAAAATAACCGAAATTGACTCGAAGTGAACCGAGTCGAGCTCAAGCTCGAGCTACTTGAGTAGGGTTTCAGCCGAGTTCGAGCTCTGAAATACTCACCTCGCCAGGCTCGCGAGCCTAATCGAGCTTGTACTAAGTTACCATTTTACCCTTTTACATATACACTATTTACTTTTATACCCTTATTAACTAGCTGTTAATTGTTGTTCAAAGATGTGAAATTTGAATTCCGGAATGTATTTTAACATTTGTTGCTACAGAACTTTACAAAATTAATTTTAGTCGAGTCGAGCTCGAAAGTGTCGATTATTTACTCGAGTCGAGCTCGAGCTTGAAAATTAAAGCTCGACCGAGCTCAAGTCGAGTTTCGAGCCTCGAGCTCGAGCTTGGCACTGTATCGGTTCGATTACACTCCTATATGTAACAGGCTTTAAAAATTTTCTATTATGTGTATCGAACATTTAATTTGTTGTTATTGTATGTATTAAAATTTCTATTGTATGTATTAAACTTATATATTTGTTCATTTTTATGTAAAAACAAATAAATATAATAACAACAAATTAAAAGTTTGATACACACAATATAAACCTTTAAAGTTTAATACACTCGATAACAAACAAAACATAACTAATTGGATACACTTTAGTAAATTAAACCGAAAAAAATGAGAGACATGAAAGCTAATAGGACTTTTGGTTGGCTAACTTTTTCCCTTGGGTATTGTATTTTGTTAAAAGAGTTGTATTCTCTCTATTTTTATTATACAGGAATGTAAATCATATTGGTGTTTAGTTCACATAATCTATTATTATTTGTATTTTTGAAATTTTGTTTGTTTTACAAATCAGTCAAAGAATTTAAATGTTTTTATGACAAATGACAGGAAGATCTTTTAGTATTTATCATGACGACAACGACGATGATAATAATAGAAATAATCATTATAATAATAATAATAATAATAATAATTGTTATCATTATTATTATTATTATTATTATTATTATTATTATTATAAGAATAATTTTTTTAAGGGTATTTAGATAAGAAGGTGATTTTTTCACTTATAAAATTATTTTCTACACATAGCTACGAAACATTTAAAACTATATTACAATTTTTTTTTACATTAATATAGCATAAACCACAACTATGTAAATAACACAAATCTTATCCAAATTTTGTCTCTTTGTGATCCTTCACCACAAAATCAAAGCCCCACTCCCATTATTATTAGTAACTTCATAAAAGTTAAACTTTTCTAATGATTCCATCTCTTAAAATTTAATATCCTTTCTACCAAATATTCACCCACATAAATAAATATTATACTCGTATACAAGGAAAATGATGCATTAGTTTCCATTCTAACCTTAAAAATAAATGACTAGCAAATTCATCTCAACAAGGGAAGTCAAATCACAATTATAAAAAGTCAAACTAAATTAGAGGGATTGATACACTGCTATAAATGCCTAATTACTACCAAAACGGTCATAGTTTACATTTTAAAAATGCACAAAAACATCTACAATAAATACCTGCAATATTTTTATAAATCAAACACTAAAATCTGAAAACACTTCTGCAATTTATGCCTGCTAACATCCACAAATCAAACAAGAAGATGAACTGCGAAAGCATTTTCCGCGATGCTCTAACGGTTACTAGTATGACCGAAGACATCATAGTTACCAATTGTAATATACTTGTTTAGCTAAGAAGTTGACTATCTTTGTTGGTTGGGATCTTCCCTATTTTTTTTTCTTTGAAGTTAAAAAATGATCAAGAATAGATTTTGCTATTAATAGCATCTGATTCTTTTTCTTATTTTGCTTAGAACATAACTTTTTTGTTGTTATATATAATCAAGAAGAATGTTCAATATAGTTCATAATTAATTAATAGTGCCAAGGGACTAATTTTAGCCTTTGGATCAATGGTATCAATGGTCTAGATTAAATTTTAAAAATTTGGGCGGAGTGACATTTTCGTAATTTTTCGTAATTCACATGTGATGCTTTTACAAATCACATGTGATTGTATACTGAATCACCTGTGATTAAATATTAAAATCTCAGGACTATGTTTTTTTAATGGACTTTATTGAATACAACTCTATAAATATAATATTATATAACAATTTAGATAGGATTGCTTGTGTAATACATCTTCTAATATAAATAAAAGACTAATTTGAATTAATTTTGTTGTATGATCCTAAACTTTTATTTAACACATTAATTTTAATTATACACTCTTGACTATCCGTTTTGGAAAAAATTGAAATGAAGTCAAAATTAGATTCAATTTTGATTTTAGTTTGAATAAAAAAAATTAGAGAAAATTTTATATATGTTCTTAAAGTCTTAAAATATCGTATTTGTCCACATAATTTACAAGTATCATATTTAACCTTTATAAAATTTTAAAATATCATTTTTAACCAAATTTTTAATTTTATCAATTTAAAATATTTTCTAAACATTTTACATTCTTTTTAATTATAATCAAAGCACTTAACCTTATTGCCTTTAATTGTAATAATAATGATCGACTCACGTCAAAATTTCTATCGTTGGTATCGGTGTTGACGCTGTCATCATTTTTTAAGTTCTCGTATTTTTCGAGTTTTATAGTTATTTAATGTCTTTTTATTGATGTATAATATTTATTATTTTATTAAATCAACCCGTGTATCAAACGGGTTTTTTAATCTTGATTTCTAATAGTAGAATAATAATTTAACCTCTTTTTATCCCTAATAAACTTAAAAGATTTTAGGCACTTAGATAAATTTAGGCTCATTTGAAATTGTTTTACTATATCTTTTTAACTTTATCAGACTTGTTGAAGATAAAAGATTACTTATCGACCCATTTTTGGTAATTAAATTAAAATTGGAACCTTCAACTAGATGGGTACGGAATAAAGGTGTTAGATTATGAAAAATAATCTTCTATCTTCTAATGTAAATAAAAGACTAATTTGATAAAATATATTAGACGATCTGAACCATTTATTTAAAAAAATATTTAATGTTGACCATTCATTTACTTAAAATCAAAAAATCAATTTTGACTTTTTAGAGTCAAAATTATTAGAGATAATTTCATAT
>JAUEJL010079436.1:0-15440 GCA_032274825.1 Drosophyllum lusitanicum
ATTACATGCTTTTATATCGATTGTTGATGTTTGCTTTCGTGTTTAGCTTCCTCTCACTTAGCTTTGTGCTAATTCCCTACTGTTGAATTGTTTTTGCAGGTTTGCTAGTTTTGTGATGTTTGTTAAAGAAAAAGTTGACCTCCCGCTCTGATATTAGTTTTGTTAGAAACGAGCCATGTTTTTATTATTGTAACACAGCGAAGACTACTACGTTTGTATTTTATGAATGATTGCAAATATTTGTGTTTTAAAGTAATCCTATCAGTTTTTCTTCTGCAGCATTTAAAAAAAATGGCTTAGGATTTTACGGTGTTACAATTTGGTATCAGAGCCTTGATTTGGCGATACGAGCACGGCTAGAGTGTTGCATTCCCAAATCTTGGTTTTTGTTAGGTCAAACTTTACTTTGGGGGAATTAAAGTGATTGGAGATGATTTGTGATAATTAGTATTTTATGTACCAACGGTTTATCTAATGAGATTGTAAGATGATGTGATTGTATAGATATGGCTAACAAAGATACTCCTACTAACACTCTTGTGACCCAAGAAGTGGCTGGAACTTCAACAGTTAATGCTTTGGATATTAGAGATCTAATCGGTACTTCGGGTTATGAACCTGGGATTGATCAAAGTGGGTATATTTACAAGTTAGAAAGTGAACATGAAGATGAAAACATTAAATATATTAATAAATTGGAAAGTGAAATGCAAGAACTCAGAGATACTGTTCAACGTTTGGAACGAAAGAGGATTACCCAAAATGTTCAAACTTAGACTTATCCGGCTGCCATTACATAGACTACAACATTTCTAGTTCTAGTTCCATTTCATCCTATGACACAAGTAACACAACAACTGTTCTTTTATCCTATTCCTTTACAGGGAGCTATGCTCCCGAATTACCAAAGTGCTACTAGGTGGGATAGCACTTCCTCCCAAGCTTTTGCCTTAGCTGAATTGGATAAGAGGAATGTGGAAGTCAAAAACAACCTGAACCGAGATCAGATTTCTTAATATAAATCCAGAATTGAAAAATATAATACTCAAAAGCGAAAAGAGCAAGGTAGTCAGGGACAAGGGAGCTTGAATTGTAGGCCTATGTTTAATGAATCTAACTAACAAACACCACGGTGTGGAAAGTGTAAGTCTCACCACACAGGACCTTGTATAATTCAAACTATGCAATGTCTCACATGTGGCCAGTTTGGTCATGAAATGAAAGAAAGTTTTTTTTCTCGGAAGGTTTGTTGGATTTGTTATGGGAAAGATCACAAAGCGAGGGATTGTAGTATTAAAAGAGAACTTGAGTCTGGATCAAGAGTTGGGGAGCCCTCGTCAATGGTTGGTCAGAAACAAGAAACTCAACGCAATAGGCCTATGTCAGGTAGATCTAACCGAAGTTCGCAGTGGTGTTGTCGGTGTAGGTCTGTTCATACGGGACCTTGCACACTCCAGACTTTGTGTTGTGTTTGATGCGGATTGTTTGGTCATGAGATAAACGATTGTATTTTTCATCGGAGTGTTTGTTGGAATTGCCAAAGAGAGGGTCACCTTGTGAAAGAATGTTGTGAAAACAAGAGAGTTTGGACAGGGCCAAGAGTTGAGACAGTTGGGAGGTCTGCGTCAACAAGTGGACAGAAAAGGAAGAACCCTACTACGTCCGAGAGTAGGGCATTTGGTATGACGAAAGATGATGTTACCCGACCAAGAATGATGTAACGGTACGTTTTGATAAACTCTATACTCGTATATGTATTAATTAACTTAGAGTTAATTATTGTTATTCTATGACTTATGTGTTAAGTTTATTGCGCTTACTTCTGATAAGGATGATTCTCTAGAAGTAGAGGTAGTTATAGTAAATGCTTTCTAAATTTTGATTCTTCTGATGTTTGTATCGGAAAGTGATGTGATGTTAAGTATGTGTTATTGATGAAAAATGGCATGAAGTACTATAGGAAGATGTTTTTAGATTAACTAAACTGCATGTTATATTATGTATTGATTAAACCGGTAAAGAACAAGGGATTTCGTTTCCTCAGACTGATGGGTCACACGTGGTGGCTCAATATGAGAAGGCTAGATCTATTTTTTATATATGATTCATGTTTGAAGACTAGAAGAACTCTGACCAAGGGATGTGAATTTTTTTATGGAGTATGTTATTGATAATAAGAAAGAGAAGCAGACTATGATGGATATTCTGGTGGTAACGAAATACCCGGATGTGTTTCCTAATGAGTTATCAGGATTGTCTTCGGTTCGAGAGGTAATGATGACTTAAATTCAAGACTTATTGGATAAAGAATTTGTATGTCCAAGTTCATTTCCGTGGGATGCAACGGTTCTATTTTTTTAAAAAGAAGAATGATATTTTGTGAATAAGAATTGACTATTGCGAATTGGATAAGAAAACGATAAAGAACAAGTATCTGATACTCAAAATTAATGATCTGCTCGATCAGTTATAGGGTACTTTATTCTTTTAAAGTTGATTTGAGATCTGACCATCGTGAAGTGCATGTATCTGATGATGATGTGTCCAAGACAGCTTTTCGCACACGATGTGGTCATTATGAGTTCTTAGTTATGTCGTTCGGCTTAACTAACGTGCCTGTAGTGTTTATGGATCTAATGATATGCTTGATCAGTTATATGGTGCTTTATTCTTTTAAAGTTGATTTGAGATCTGACTATCGTCAAGTGCGTGTATCTGATGATGATGTGTCCAAGACAGCTTTTCACACACGATGTGGTCATTATGAGTTCTTAGTTATGTCGTTCGGCTTAACTAACGTTCCTACAGTGTTTATGGATATGATGGATCGAGTTTGTAGACCACTCCTGGATAACCTCGTGATTGTTACATTGATGATATCCTGATCTAATCCGAAATCGAGTCAGAACATGAGACAAGTTCTGGAATGTGATTTAATACAATGGAATTGGATGATTGTTTATGCTTTGTGGCAATTGAAACTTCATAAGAGGAATTATCTAAATCCACGACTTGGAATATGCAGCTATTATAAATGCGATAACACTATGGAAATTTTATCTTTATGATACTAAATGAGAAATTTGTAGTGATCACAACAGATTGCAGTAAGTATGTATACAGAAAGAGTTGAACATGTAACTGATAAAGTGGTTGGAATTAATCAAAGATAATTATTACGAGATTTGATATCATCTCAAGGATATTAATGCGGTGATGGATGTTTAGAGTTACAAGGAAGCTCATTATAATATTTGGTTCATATGAAAGGAAAATGCATTTGACCTAGTGGATGAATTGAAACCTTTACAATTGAAAGCATTGAAGGATGGAAAACTTGAAATCATAAATATAAGAAGAGAGAAGAGGAATTAGTTGCCAAATCATGTGAATTAAAGACTTACGAGTCCCGTGTATAATTGCCTTTGCTGAGAATTAATTGCCTTTACTTGGAATTTTGGAATCTAATTTTAACAAAGACTTACAAATCTATATTGTCAGTGCGTTTTGGAAGTATTATATTTGACGATGATATTAAAGTATTCTATTAATGGCCTATAATGAGAGTAGATATAACACATTTTGTAAGATTGTGACATGTTGTGTACCAACCAAAGCAGAGTACCAGAAACCTTATGAATTTTGAGACAATTAGAAAGTACCAGAGTGGAAGTGATAGCATGTCCAAATGAAATTTGTATCCAATTTTTTTATGTATGCAGAGGAATCTTGATATGATATGAGTGATTATTGATCGTTTAACGAAAAGCGTCCGTTTTCTTGCCATCAGGGAGACGACATCTTTTGGCAGATTAACTTGACTATATGTTGATGAGATCGTTCAAAGACGTCTTAAATTCCAGATTTGTTTTAACCTTTAGAAGAATTTACAACAAGAGTTGGGGACGCGAGTTAAGTTGAGTACAACTATATTTCCCTATTGGATGGTCAGACTGAATGAGCTATACAGACATTTGAGAATATATTGCGTTCAGATACGTTAAAGTATGATGGTTCGTAGAATTCATGTCTACCATTGATTGAGTTTGTGTATAGTGACTCTTATCATTTGAATATTAGTATACTATTTGTGTGATGTTATGTGGTTGTCACGGTAATACTCCAATATGTTGATTTGAAGTTAGGGAGAAACAATATGTAGATACTTTTGTATCGCAAACAGTGGATGAGTAAAAGTTATTCTAGATTTTCTTCCTGGGTTAAGTAAGTATCCAGGACACGTTCATTGTTGAGTAGATGTGTACGGGTAAAGGGAAATACTGAAAGGTAGATGCTCTAAATTCATAAGCTAAAAGTTGATTTAAAGAAGAGATTTGTGGGAGAACTTGTTGGACTTTTAGACTGAAAAGTGGTTAAGTTTTACAAGAAACAGCTTCCTATGACGCTGGTTAGATGAAGGTATAATTGAGCTTTAATTTGACTTGAGAAATAGAAGTGGAGATGAAGAGTTGATACCTTTATCAGTTTATGTGCTATGGTATTCCGAGGACGGAATCCTTTTAAGGAGAGGAGATTTGTAACATCCGTAAAACCAGCCTAATCGAAAACGGGATTGTTTTTCCCCAAAGATGTAAAACTAACAAAGATATTTAATCTAAGTGCGGAAATAGTTTTAAAATATGAACAAAGGAAAGTTTTCAAAGCAGGATTATATTAATAATCAAACTTCAAAGAGCACTCAAGAACAGACTTGAGCATGGAGTACAAACTAAAATCAAGAATTAACTTGAAAAACAAATTAGCAAACAAACGCTTACCTTTCTCAAACAGTAAGAAGGTATTTATACGCTAAGTAAACTAATCCTAACAATCTAAATAAATTACACGTGTACTGCTCTACATAAAGTTAGGAAACAGAAATCCAAACTACCATTTGAGCAAATAAAGGAGCGCTGATTTCGCACATTGCTTAACTGGTAGGTGCTTGTACTAAAACATGATTTCAGTTGTGATAGCCTCTTTGTGACTGAAGACTTACTTCAGTTTACGTTCCTCTTCAGAGCTTATCTTCAGATGAACGTACGGGCTTCTTTCTTCAAATGTATGGCGTCAGGATACTTACAAAGAATAAAGAATGAACCTTCAAATGCTTTCTTTGAAAGACATCTTTAGGAATGGAATATACACAAATATGAGACTAACAATCTCCCCCTATTTGTTTATACTCCATGACTATTTACAAATTAAATAAAGAATAAAGAAATACAAAGAATGAAAGAATGTACTCTAAGATATTACAGGTTTGAACTCATCAGGAACGGGTTCAACAGGAATCTTCAGCTCAATCTGCTTCAGATATTCATCCAGAATGTCTTTTGTGGATGTGTCTTTGTGATCTATAAAATATCCGAGCGACCTCAAGTGTAGATAATCAGCTTTGGAAAATTCCGAAACCCTCTAAAATCTGACTTTATCATTTGCATCAAGAAAGAAGAATCCTCGGGGATTCATTATTGCCTTCCCTACTTCAGGTATATGTCCTTGAGGTAACGAGGTGTCTATACCTTTGCAGTTTGGAAGCTCACCTTCAACGATTAATTCCAGTATTTGTTGTTGTGACTTCTTGTAGGTTAGCTTTCTTCTCTGAAATTTCAGCTTTTCAGCTCTGGTGTGTTTACCCTTTTCAGAAGCGATTTCAGGTTTAGATGCTTTCACTTTTATTTGCTTTTCGTAATATTCAATGACTTTGGATATTTCCCTCTCAAATGTTTCTACATCCTCAGTCAACTTATGCTTTGACAAGCATGCCATTATTTCAGCCCACTCAGTATAACCACACTTCATTATGACTTGCTTTATTGAAAACTTCGAGAAGATTGGAGTAGCTCTTCATTCAAGGTTCAAAAAATTTGATCATTCTCCTTCTTCAGTCTTACTGAAGTTATCTTTTCAGGGTGAACCCTTTGATTTCTGGTGGATAGCCACTCCTGCTGTTTTTCAGCCGCAAGTTGTTTCCTTTTGGCTAATTTTTCTTTTTCAGCCTCAATCTCTTCATGAAGCTTCTGGGATATGCTGGAGGAGACATATTAACTTTATTTGCCGCAGCTTCTTCTGAGGCAAGTTTTTCTGTTGCTTGTCTACCAAGCTTGCTCTTCAGTGATCCTTTTCTCTTTTAAAATTGGATTTTCTTCATCTGAGTCATGTGATTTGTCTTCCCCATATTTACCTACCCTCATCAGATCATCCGGAGAACTTATCACCATGAGCTTCTTCCCTTTGTCAACTTGACTGGGTTGACCACTGGTTGAGGGAGCACTTTGTCCTTCAGAAGTCAAGGCTGCTGAAACAGGTTGTTTCATTTCAGCACTTGAGTTTATTGTTTCAGCTGCTTCTATTATTTCCTGACATTCAGCTCCATCAATTTCAGATCTGAAAAGATCCGCTTCTTCCTTTCTTTGATCAAGGAAGGCTTTAAGCTCCCCCTCAGCTGTTGCCCTGGCTTCTTCAGCTTTGGCCTTTTCCTATTCGGCTGTTTGTGTTGAGCTTTAACATCATCTAAAGCTTTATTTTGACCATCGCCAACAGATCTCAGGCGTGCTACTTCATCTTCTAGACACCTCATAGCAGTGGCTCTTGAAAATTTCTTCTGCCATAAGAGTTGTCTTCGTTCGGTTGCAGCCTTCTTTCGTATTATCTGATAGATTTTGGACAGTCGTCGAAATTTCTCCCCCTTAGAAGCAGAGGAGATTCCCGAAGCTTCTACAGACTTAGACAGATCCTGAATCTGATCAGAAAGCCCTGCAGATGATGGTGCTAGTAGTTCCTTTACATGTTTTATTACTGCTTCGTAAAGGTTCACAGCATAGAATTTATCAACAGACGATGAAAGAGTATTCACAGTGGAAGAAAGAAGTTGTAGTTTAGAATTTAGAGTTGAAAATTCAACGGTGGCCGATTCAGTCATAGTGTAGAGCATAGCATGAAACTGTTTGTACATGGTTAGACGCATGTGATTGCTGAAGTCAATACCCTTAGACAGAGAAGTGGATTTTTGAAGCAAAGAATCAGCAAGAGTTTTGTAATCCGACTGAAATTTGTGCCGGTCGTTGGAAGAACAGGAAACATGGAAAGAAGGAGTTTTGACAAGATTAGAAAGAGAAAGAAGTGTTTCAGATAAACTTTGCAGGGAAGAAGAAATATCAACTGAAGGTTCAGAAGATTGAGAATGTACAGAGGTTGGAGAATGAAGAAAAGCAAAATCACGGTATCATCAAGAGGATTGACACCTGTTTGAGGGGAGAGAGGAAAGTCAAAGAATTTTTGAAGAGAAGAGAAGTTAGGTCGAGAGGTTTGGTAAGACGTAGCATCAGTGGGTTGGACCAATGCATCAGGGGCTTCAGTGGTAGCTGCTTCAGTTAAAGTCTGGTTTTGGACTGTGTCTTCATGAGCAATGGTAATCTCAGCTGAAATTGGTAGGACTTCAGTATCACAGATTGGTTTGGAGAGGGCATCACTCTCAGTTTGGTTGGGAACTGATAAATCATTTCCCTGGCAATATCCATAGTGTCAGTAGGGATTTTTGACACGTTAGGGGATATAAGTGGAGTCTCAACTCAGGGTGGACTGAAGAATCCTCGACTATTGGATGCTTCAGAAACTATGGGAATTATAGTTTCATCATTAGCAGGTTGAGGTGCATCAAAGTCAGTTGGTTTCGGTATTGAAACATCATGTGCACTGTCTACATTCATAGTATCAGTTGGGTTTACTGATGCATCAAAGGATGTTTGGGGAATATCAGCAGTGCCAGGAAGGGGAAATTCCTGAACTGGTGGTGCCTGAGTAGCAGTGGGTGTGCTGACTAACTCATCGGTAGAGGGGCTTAAAGTCTCAACTGACTGGTTCATGTCAGTGTCCTGAACTTGTTCAAGGGTGACTTCAGTAACAGCTTTGGATTTGGCTGTCTCTTCATTAGTCGTAATCAACTAGATACAAGAAACAACGATTCCTTTACCTTATCAGTAGTAGAAGGTTGGGATTTCAGAAACTAAACTTTGCGTTTGATGAGCGGAGTCTCATCATCAGTATCCTCTCCTGAAGCAGAATAGGAGACAAGAGGGGTGCTGGAAGTTGTATGTTTGGTACGTTTAGCAAGAGTATGAGGTTTGTGACAATTGGAACAGTTGTTTTTTACTGGTTCTGGTTTGGATGGTTTAGAGATAGCTTTCCTCTTCTTGGTTTTCGGAGCAAGGGATACAGGCATAGTATGGGTAGGTTGGGTTTCAGAAGATAATCCAGATAGTGGAATAGGAATTTCAGGAGAGGGAGTCATAGAGACATACCTGAGCATCGCTTCAGTGAGCGATGGAGTGAAGGCCGATGTAGAGCCTGCCCATATAGAACTAGGCAGAGTTGGAGCAGAGACAAGATAGGAAGTAGAGTGATACTCTTCAGTAGTCAGCAACGAGTAGATGATCAGTGATACAAACCTTGGAAAAGGTATGTGTTGGGATCTGGAACGAGCAGTTAGCGAGGCAACAAGACTGTCCATGATTAGTTCAGCGAAGTCAATGGTTTGACCGTGAATTAGGGCATAGACCATTTTAGCAGAACTTCATTAACCTGATTAAGACCACCTGTCTTGCTAGTCATACAGAAAATGAGATGGGCGATTATGGAATTCCACTCTTTAGGAAGACAAGTGCAAACCATAGAGTTTCCTTTAACTTTGTGCTCATCCACGTAGTGGAAGAAGGTGAAGAGGAGGTCCTTTCCATTAGGGGTGGCCGGAGCCAAATTCTGACGGGGAAGATGAAGAATTGTGGCCAGAAAATCTTTGGAAATTGCAGCGGGTTTGGTGCCAGAGAGCATACTAAAATGGTTGCTCTATCGAGGTGTTTTTGGTTCGATGACTTCAGCGGTCATCAAAAATTCACAGAGATGTTCCTCAAACATTTGAACCTTCGCAGACAGGGCGAAGTTCAGTGGACAGTTATGAAGAAAGGTCATAACTTGATGGAAGGGTGAAGAAAAGAGGGGAACAATGAGATCAGCAGGGTAGTTGTTATCCTTGAAGAAGATGGAAGCGATTGGTATTTTGGGTATAACATCATTTGGGAGAGTGACATGAGCACAAGCAATTTTGGGAGCCATTTGCAAGCAACAGTTAAAAGCACAAGTTTCAATGCAATTTTCGCCGAAGAAGATGAAATGAGGGAGAAGAAAACTTGAAGAGGCGATTTGGGGTTTTAAAGGGTTTTTAGCGATGATCTTAACGGTTGAATAGATCAAGGGTGAAAATGGGCGCGTACAGCCATAAAACGCGCAAAGTTACTTTTTGGTGTGTCAAGCAGTTATTGGCGAAATCATAATTACCGGAGTAACTTTGATGATCTTCTATCCTCAACACCAAACCATTAGTAACCATGAATAAAATTACACAAACAAGCAAGATGAATAATATAACCGGAAAATCCGAGAATAAAATTCATATCACCATTTGGAATTCGTAATTCATAATACAGAATAATAAATAAAGAAATAAATAAAGCAACACAAACCAAGAAAATAAAGAACAAACAATGCCAACAACGTCAAAAACTAAGCTTGGATTACATTTAACCATATTTACTCAAAAAGAAGATTACAAGAATCTTAATGCTAAGCTAAACATTATCAAAAGAACTAGAGGCCTTCTTTTAGGTGATTACATAAATTTGAGAAGAGACCTTTATGCCCACACCTTCATCCGTCATGCGGATCGTGATGACATAACATATTGGAAAAAGGACGAAGGTGATTGTGAACTCCAGATTTCCAGGTGAAGAAGAAATGGAAAAAGTTTGAGAAGGAAGAAGATAGAGGGAAATGGACAACTACTGCCTTTAAATAAAAAATGTTTGATGATTACGGTTCAGAAATGATTTGACAGTCAGTGTGTGATAGGGAAAAAATGTAATTATGCAAACTGAGCTTTTAGGGTGGCTGGCATTAAATGTGACAAGAAAGAATAAACAGTAACAATAAAATTTACCTGAAAGAGTCACATTTCTCAAAGATTTAGCATTACTATTTCGGAAACCAAGAGATTTAACCGGTGTTCATCCAAGGCTTTGGTAAAGATATCAGCGAGTTGATGTTCAGTAGAGATGAACTAAAGCTCGATTTCGTTCTTCGCAATATGATCTCGAATAAAATGATGACGTACATCGATGTGCTTCGTGCGAGAATAAAGGACTGGATTATTGGATATTGCAATAGCACTGGTGTTTTCGCAGTAGATGGGAGTTTTTTGAAAAGAGATACCATAATCAACAAGTTGATTTTGCATCCATAAGATTTGTGCACAACAACTCCCAGCTGAAATGTATTCAACCTCAACGGTAGACAAAGAAATGGAGTTTTGCTTCATGCTTTGCCAACTGACTACTTTACCGCCTAGTAACTGACATCCACCGGTGGTGCTTTTCCTGTCTATCTGACAGCCTGCATAATCTGAATCTGAAAAGCCAATCAGATCAAAACCTAATTCTCGTGAATACCAGAGTCCAAGATCAGGTGTCCATTTCAGATATGTGAAGATCCTTCTGACAACGGTCAAGTGTGACTCTTTTAGATTAGCCTGAAATCGTGCACACAAACATGTTGAAAACATGATATTTGGCCTACTTGCTGTCAGGTAAAGAAGAGAACCGATCATTCCTCTCAAGGTGGTCAGATCCACCGCCTTTCCTCTGAAGGTGGTCAGAAGATTTTTCACATATTTGCCCTGATTAATGAAAATGCCCTATTCAGATTGTTTAATCTGAAGACCTAAAAAGATCTTTCGTTCTCCCATCATGCTCATTTTGAACTTTTCTGACATAATTTTCTTAAACTTCTTATAGAGATGTTCAGCAGTTGATCCAAATATAATGTCATCGACATAGAGTTGCACAAGAATTAGTTCACCTTCCCGATGATTTCTTATCAATTTTGCCTCGCTGAAACCCATTTTTAGAAGATGGGTAGATAATGTATCATACCACGCATGCGGGGCATGTTTCAGACCATAAAGAGCCTTGTCTAACTTGTAGACATAATTCGGGAATTTCTGATTTTCAAATCCAGGAAGTTGAACAAACACCTCTTCTTGTAATTCACCGTTCAGAAATGCACTCTTGACGTCCATCTGAAAGACCTTGAAGCCTTTAAATGCAGCAAAAGCAAGAAAAATACGTATGGCGTCCAGGCGAGCAACTGGAGCAATGGTTTCATCGTAGTCAATGCCTTCCTCTTGACAATTCCCTTTTGCTACTAGCCTTGCTTTATTGCGAACCACTGCACCAGTTTCGTCTCTTTTGTTACTTAACACCCATTTTGTGCCAATAATTGATTTGTCTTCAGGTGGAGATATAAGTTTCCATACTTTGTTTCTCTTAAACTCATTCAGCTCCTCTTGCCTGGCCACTACCCAATTAGGATCTTTTAGAGCCTCATCAACATTCTTTGGCTCCTGTTGAGAAATGAATTCAGAGAACATGCAAAAGGCTAAGGTAATCGTATTTCGAGTTTGTACACCTTTGTCAGGGTCTCCTGTAATATTAGTAATAGGATGAGCACGAGTCCAGTTTGTGACTCTTGAGTGGTGCTCCTGACTTCCTTCAGAAGAAGGATCGTTTGGTATAGATTCATCTTCAGCGAATTGAAAATTATTTTCTGAAGGTTGATTTTCAGTAGGATTTGCTTGTGCTGAGGTGTGAGAATGCTCAATGTCCTGAGAGTTGTCTTCGACTTCATCATCAGACGGAGCATGTAGTAATATATCAAATTCTTCTGAGATCATCTGATCAGTATGATTCAGACTTTTCTGAACATCAAATTCATCAAAAGTAACATTCATAGTTTCAACAACTGAATGCCTCTTGGGAATAAATATGCGGTAAGCTTTAGATATTTCAGAATATCCGAGAAAAATACCCTGTTCACCTTTGGGATCAAACTTGCTCTTCTGATCCTTTGTGTTGAGTATGAAACAGGTACTACCAAAAATTTTGAAATAACGGTTGGTCACAAAGAGTGTAAACAAGCAACCGATACAGTGTAGAAGGGGGGGTTGAATACACTTAATCAATAATAAAAACAATTCAATGAGAATATATTCAATAATCAATCAAAGAATTACATTTTCACTCTTTAATCAAATCAACTGAATGATTTGATGGTACACTGATTATAAATTCAACTCTCTCTAAACAATCTTGAATCACAAACTAATTTATGATCGAACTTCTTGTTAAAACTGATTAACAAGAACTCTAGAAAACTCTGTTGAACTTTGAACACACAAAGTTATCGCAACACACGCGTATCAAGTATGACGAACAGACGTACGTTTTGCAACTTATGCAGAACTCTCTCTCTTCGTAAACCCATAAGAAGGTTTATATTTATACTTGATTTATCTACGAACAAATCGCGATTTAAAGAGAGAACTTATCTTTTCTTTAAAACCGTAACAAACTCCTTAATTAGAACTTTATCTAATTAATTTCGTTTGAGATCTCTATCCAACAAATATATAGTTTAAATTAGGTTTAAGATATCCTAATTTAAATGTCGTAGATATCGAGAGATTATAACAGGATTTAAAACATACTTAAATTCTTGAACTAACTTCTAGCGCTGAGCTGACTTACTCAGACTTGACATCATCAAGCTGAGTTCTTGAATCCTGGGTTCTTGAATCTTCAAATCTTCAAGTCTTCACTCTTGAACTCTATCTCAGCTTAGAAGTCACTGAGTTATCTAGTACTTACATAGAAAACTCTATATATGTTTGTACGCTGACTACTCAGCCTAAGCTGACTAGTCAGTCTACAACAGACTTACATAATTCCTAACACTTAACCTATCATCTATACAAAGCTATGGTTTGTCTCATCAAATCTAACTATTCTAAGCATGAGACTAACAATAACTCTTTCAAGTTTGATTCAAGGTGGGAGAACTTGGAATCCATGTAGATTCTCACTTCAGTGGTAACCCCGAGCTCACGTAGAGGCTCAGTTCGCACAGGAGTTGTAGTAACCATGTGGCCCACACTTAGCGCTGGCATAGTGGTGACACTAGTGGGACTTCCACTCGATCCTCGCGACATACCGCTAGGGGATGCCGCTACAAATGTTCCAGCGACATCACTAAGATGCGCGGTAGATGATCGTTTACTAGCAAAGATGCTTATACCTTGACGAGTAGGTGCTAGACATGATGGTGAGAGAATAATAGATGTGGACGGGGGACACTGTCCACTAATTTCAAAACCAGCGAACTCCGAATGAGTCACCGACTGCATATGTGTTGTGTCCCCATGGAATGAAACATCCCTCATTTGAGCGAGGGCCGAGTGGCTGGAGGGGGTTTGTCCTTGCACTGGTGGGATGCCAGTGTCTGTTTCAATGCCAGACTGAACAATGTCCAGACCGGTAGTGGATGCGGTTGCCCGGCTTTTTACGTCTTGATATCCCTCTCCCTCCTCTTTTTCTTTCTCACCCTCCCTCCTACTAACACCTTCTTCTCCGAACACATCACCCTAAAAAGTAACAGATATTTCTGATAAGCTTTGATGAATGTTTTCGGGTGCCTCTGACATCTGCAGAGTCCCAGTTGACTCAGTAGGGACTGCTTGTTGCTCTGGCGCCGAGGGGGTTACTTCAGACTCTGTTTCTGTCCGTTCTGAAGAGGACTTACTCACGGATTTGTCGCTGGCGGAGGCCTCAGAGTCACTTATGTTTAGCTGATCAAAAGCAGATCCGGTGTGATCACCCTGGCTCTCTTGTTTATCTCCTCCCTCACCACTTCGAACACCCTGCTCACTTAGATTTTCACGCTCATGCTCAACCCTGCTCGAGGCACCCCTGTGCTCACAAGCTCTTAGGCTGCTAGGACCCTCACCAGGCTCTACAGCTCCTGGGCAGGCACAACCGGCTCTGGTTGCGCCATAAGAGCTATCCTATTTTCTCTCAAATACCCCCTCACTGCCTCACTCTCCTGATCAAGCATGCAGAGCAGAGCCGTTGGCACCTACATTGTCACAATGTTAGGGAAGTCCCTGGTCCTTAAGAATCTGGCGATGCATTGCACAGGAACTTGGGGATTATCCAGTCTGCGGGGAATGGTGCGATAGCCTTCCAGGTCGGTTGCCAGCAAGATTGTTAGAAACCGCTAAAACGGTATGAATGCTTTTCGTCTAGTTGTGGCCTTCTCATTGACCATGCGGACAATCTCCTCGAATATAATAGTGGCATAATCCAGGTGCATGTGGATTGCAACACCTGCCAGCAGCAACAGAGAGTAATAGGAACCTCCATCTGTACCCTTGTGGATACCGGTGAGCGTTCTGAAAATGATGGTTGCGAGAGTCTGCCAGAGAGGAACCAGACTTGTTCGTTTGAATTGGTGGATTTGGGTGAGTTCTCCATCATATCCTAGCCCATGAATGAGCTCCAGCAAAATCGTCAAGCCCCGGAGCTTCATCAAATTCTGTTTTGCCTGGGTAGTGGTTAGCTCCGGGTAAATTTAGTATGTTTCAAAGTCTGGCGGCTGAGAGGGTCAAACGGACATTTTCGATCCTGCCGCGGATGAACTGGTGTCCCAAGCGTGTTACTCCTTCCCTGAAGGTATACCATAATTGTTGAAGGTATATTTCTTGCACATGGATAGGTGAAGTGTTTGGGTTTTCAGTTATGGATTGGCGTAGAGGGTGAGCTCGGATGATTTCAGTGACTAAGGGAATTTTTGTGTCGGTTTCCAGATCAAAGTAAATATTGTTGCTGCTGGTTTCGAGATGTTCGTCAGCAGGGACTAGTCTCTCCTCAGAAAGTGGTTGAGATGGTTGGTTAGCAGCCATCTGAAACAAGTAGAGAAAAACCACATTAGTCAGACAGTTATGGCAAAGAGTTGAGTGATTGCTTTCACATGTAAATGTGTTTGATTCTGAGTTATTTGATTTCGCATGTGAAAATGAGCTTTGACTTTGACTTATATGTGGACTTTGACTTTTGGTTTGAAGTGTGATCTCTTGAAAATTTTAGAATTCACTAAGTGTTAAAAGTCGAATCATACAATCAACTACAAGTCGGATAGGCACAGTTAACTGAAGGTCGGATCAGTTAAGTGTAAGTGAAAGTCGGATCAAGTTATTCATTCGAAAGTCACATGGATTTGTTTCTCATTGAAAGTTGCATGGATTTGTTTGTTCATTCGAAAGTCGTATCAGTCGACACTTAACATTTTCACACAATTTCAACTAAGAGAAAGTCAGATGGAATTGTTCATGTGAAAGTCGGATGAACTTGGTTATTTGAAAGTCGAATAGACTTTGTTCATCTGAAATTCGGATGGACTTAATCAAGTGAAAGTCGCATAGTTTATGTGTATCTGAAAGTCGGATGGACTTAATCAAGTGAAAGTCGCATAGTGTATCTGAAAGTCGGATGGAG
>JAUEJL010079447.1:0-15439 GCA_032274825.1 Drosophyllum lusitanicum
ATAATTTATGTGGGATTTCTTTGCCGATACACACACTTATATATATATATATATATATATATATATATATATATATATAATTAAATCCTAAAAATTCAATTAAATCCTAATAATTATATCTTTTTAAATGTGATGGTCAAAATTGGTTTAAAAAAACTTGTACAGTATCTGGATATATTTAATATTTAACTTTTATACACCGTTTTTCTAAAGATTATATAAAATTTTGAAAGTTTATACTATAACCATAGATTAAAGGGTTTAGTTCATAAAAATGTATCTAACTTGTCATGTTTTGCTATTGTGTGTATCGAACTTTAAAAGTTTCTATTGTGTGTATCAATTTTTTAATTTGTTGCTATTGTATGTATTTTAGATACATAAAAAAGAAAAAAATGGTATAAGTTTAGTACATACAATAGAAAGTTTAATACACACAATAGCGACAAATAAATGTTCGGTACATACAATAGAAAATTTTAAAGTCCAGAACACATAATAGCAAAACGTGACAAGTTGAATACATTTTAATGAACTAAACTCTAGTTTAAATTATGATAACTTTTAAACACTTTTATACACAGCACATGAAGTAAGCTTTATGGTCATGGAGTACTTACCTTCACAGAATCACAGCCTATGAAGCAAAAACTTTCATGGTCATTAAGCACCTTTTCATAGCCAAAAGTACTTGTTTGCTCCTCTCCTTTCAAACATGCTGTCGGGATCAATCCTTGACATGTGACCCAATATGCCCATGCTTTATCGGTTTTGATATGCACGTGCATGTGACAATAGGCAAACACCAGCATAAACATCCAAAAAGTCTTTGTAATTAGGTTTTATCCAAAACTTGATCTAGAAATTTAGAAGCAAAATCAATACTTCTATTGATAGGAATTATACTACATTTTTCTATGTTATGACCAAAAAATATAACTTTTGTTTGAAAAGTAACATTTTTGGTTTTCATATCACGAAACCATTATTAATTATATTTTTTAGAATATATGTAAATGGTTGAATTGAGATTCAATATCATTAGAAAATAATAAGATATCTTATATGTAGACAACTATAAAATCACTATAAGGATTAAAAATATCATTCATTATATTTGGAATTTGGAATGGGCATTTTTTTTAATCCAAATGAAATAATCTATTCGTATCGTCAAAATAGGACATTAACGCCCCAATTTATAAAACTGTTCATTGTACTAAATCTCAAATAATATTTCAAAATACTGAAATGTTTACATGAAAGCGGAAGGTACTCCCTTTAAAACCACTTATAACAAAAACTTGTTCTATACTACTACGGTAGCGGGAATGTGGGACCGACTACTACAGTAACGAGAATGGATAATGTTGAACGAATATGGAAACAAATGATTTTACGATGTATGGTTGATCGTAAGTAAAATACTCGCTAAGCTTGTTGCTTACGGTTGTTGTTTAACCATCTTTTCAGGTGATGACCACGGCGGGGCTCCAGCTCGTGTTTGATAGCTCATCACCAACAAGCTTCCGCGATGTTTTAACTACCATGAACTTTCTAATGTAGTCAAAATGTTTGTATTTGAATTTAAGATTTAGTTTGACATTCACCCGGGCTGTAATTGATATTATACCACGTTTCAATTATTGTAGACTTTTAACTGTATGATTTAGTGTTGGCCTTTAAATAAAAAAAAATAATTTTTGGGACGTTACATAATACGATACAATTCTACATACTAAATAATATTTACATACTATCGTAAAGATACGATACAATTCTACAAAGTTATTTCTTTGTTCGTTAAAGGGAATAATGATCAAAATACAGACTAGATATATATTTAATGCGAATATTATCCACCTAATGATCAAAGTTATAAATAATTAAGAAAAGCTATAAACAATTTGTGATACGAAAGTCGGTCAAATCTCATTTGTTTAATTTTCAGTCATAGAATTCTAAAAGTTGATAAAACATTTATATTTTTTAAATAAAGTCAATGGTTTAACTATCAAAGTTTTTGTTCAGTTTCGGTTTAACCATTAGTGTTTTTTTCTAAATAGTTTTACCATAAAGTTTTGAATTTCTATGATTTAAACTTCAAAGTTTTTTTAAAATTATTTAAACCTTAAAGTTTTGTTAAAAAAACGGAGTAATCACTTAAGTTTTGTATGATTTTTAATTTTAACCTCTCTACTTGATTATGCATTTTAGTTTTATTAAAATCTTAACAAAACTTAGTGGTTAAACCATTTTTAACAAAAATTTAAGGGTTAAATCGTTTGGGGAAAAACTTTACGGTTTAAACAAAAAAAGGTGTAACTTTGAGGATTAAATCATAACAAATTCAAACTTTTTGGTAAAAACCGTTTGAAAAAAAACTTTGATGGTTAAACCGAAACTAAACAAATACTTTGATTGTTAAACTAGTATTGACCTTTTTAAATATGCTCACAACTTGTTAAATAACTTCCGTACATAAATGCTTCTTAAACTGTAACAAGAATCCGTAATTTATGAGACTCTTAGGACCCGTTTGTTTCACCGGAATGTAAAAGAATGAAATGGAATTCAAATCAGATTCCGTTATATCTTGCGTTTGTAAGAATTATTTGGAATGTTAAAATTCCATTAGATAATGAAATTCAATTCCTTTAATAGGTTAGATGGAATTGAATTCATTTTCCTAATGAATGTTGACAAAAGACAAGATTATCCTTGATTTAACCCTAATCTGCTAATCATTCCATCACAACAGATTCCCACCCTATCCCCACCAACCCACCTACCCACCCTAACCCAATTCACAAAAAGGCTCTACTAGCTACAAAGAATGCTAGTAGCATTCACAAATAGATAGATATAGTAATACCTGCAACATAAATTGTGGAGATGTAAAAAAACAAGGTGATAATACCGATAAAACCAACTCAAGCAGTGACTAAATTAGGAAATAAACATGCTTTTTTAACAAAATAAAGTAGAAACATGCGACATTCACTCATTCAACATTTCAACATTCATTAAATCACTGCCACCAAAACAAACTCTTGATGGTCCTTTAATGTGTTCTTTAATCAACTAGCTGATCACACACACACACACACACACACACACACACATATATATATATATATATATATATATTTCAAAACAAACAGTTGTTCAGCGTGGGTTTAATAGTGTATGTATATGTTGTATATATATTTCAAAACAAACAATGTCCTGGAGATCCTTTATATGTAATAAAATAAATCTATTCACAGTTTTTGGGAGACAATTGAAAGTATATTTGTTCCCATTTCCTAGTTCACACTTCCACATCACAATCACAATTCATAATCAAAGCAAAACTAAAAGTCGTAGTAGCTAGGAAAAGCAGAATAAGGCAAATCAAATCTAACATTCAATAAACTAAAAATACTAACATTCAATAAAAAGACTCCCCATTCAGGCATTTAGTCGAACAGTTATAAGGCAAATCAAATTGTACAGATTACAGAACATTTCAAAATCAGAATACCCACTTATTTTTATAAGTTTCAAGCAAATCAAAACTACATTCAAAGATGAAATCGATAAAGTAATAGAGCATTTTAAGACTTGAAATGTTTAAGCATAAAAAAAGCTCAAAATCGTAAATGACACTGAGATGAAATCAAACCAGTTTGGGGAAGTATTGCTGGAGTGCGAGGCTGGAGGTGGTGGCCGAAGGCTGGAGTGTCGCCGGGATGTCGCCGATTCGAAGCAGTGGAGACGTGGAACGGAGTGACGTATATGGTGCAATGGAGGCGGTGGTTGGAGTCGAAGCTTGGAACTATGGAGGCTGGAGGAGGTGACCGGAATCTGTGGCCAGAGAGTGGAGAGTCGCCGTGGTGGAGGCCGGAAGCGGTGGCCGGAGAGTGGAGAGTCGCGAAGTCAGACTACGTAGGCGGTAGGCGTACAGCGTACTGGAGGCGTAGTAATCTTGCTTAGTTGTTTATATATATTTTTGATATTTAATTGGATCGACCCAGACAGATCTTGGATCGACCCATGTAGTGACCCAATTAAATGGGTCGACCTATTGGATCTCTTATTGGGGCGATGGATCCAATTTTTAGACCTGTTGGATCATATAAATGGGGCAGATCGGATCGGATCTGGGGCAGGATCTGACCCATTGACAGGCCTAGGTAGACCTAAAACACGCATTGTTAGAGTATTTATGAAGAATTATTGTGTTAACTATTGTTACAACTTACAATGATTACATTATATCATTAATAATCTAACTTTTCAAATAAAACTATTAGGAGGTTCAAGGTTGTATGTTTTAAAAATAAACTTTGGCTGTGTTTTGTTCTTTTTGGCTCACGTGACTTGTTTCCTTTTCATCTATTTGTCAAAATTTACACTTTCAGTCCTTAAAGATAAAACATAACCCGAGTTGACCTATTCATCAGTGTATGGCCAAAATTTGCCACCTCTAATTGTTTATTTTTGACTTCTGTAATTAATGATAAGCTTCATCGAAGCATAATGCGATTATTTGATTTACATCTGTACTTAGAATATTAGTTAGAGGAGATTGGATTTTCATACAGGACGTCTAACTGTATTTGATCAAAAAATCTGCTTTAACAGTCTTCATTTACATCAGACTGCCTCAATAATATAATCCACATCTTGCCTAATGTAAATTTGTTAAAAAAAACATACAGGCGTTGCTGAGGTTGGAGTGATGATGATGAGTACTATCTTAGTAATCCTGGTAATGCTTCTTATATGGCAGATAAATATCATTCTGGTGCTGTCTTTTTCTGCTCTTTTCCTTGGGTTGGAAGTTGTATTCTTTTCATCACTTTTAAGGGGTATCAGGGATGGAAGCTGGTTGATACTTGTGTTTGCTATGGTTGTTTTTTCCATAATGTACATATGGAATTATGGTAGCAAGCTCAAGTATGAAGCACAAGTCAAGAAAAAAATGTCACTGGATGTAATGCGTCAATTGGGTAGCAATCTTGGAACTGTGAGAGCTCCTGGTATTGGATTGCTTTACAATGAGCTGGCAAAAGGCATTCCTACAATATTTGGGCAATTCCTTGCTACTCTTCCAGCTGTACATTCGATGATTATTTTTGTGTGCATAAAATATGTGCCTGTTCCTTATGTGCCTTCAGGTGAAAGATTCTTGTTCCGAAGAGTCTCCCCAAAGAGTTACCACATTTTTCGTTGCATTGCCAGGTAAATATCTTTCCTTCCCTTTGAGTTTGTTGACATTTGAAGTTTGGGTTATGTTTTTATCTCTAACAGGTCCTTGGGTTGAACGGGTTGAAAGTCACTTAAAGCGTATTCTTAATGCTTATAGTTGGATCAGTAATGTAATAACACAGTTTTTGTAATCATATGATCCTAACTTATAACTGGAAGTGGCAAAATGGGTGGGGGTCAGGTAGGTTGGTTAATTGTCAAAATGGGTAAAATTTTTGAATGGATGGGAACGGTTGGTCGGGTCGGGTTGATCCGAAACACTTGTTGTCCATAATTATTAATTAGTGTATAAATAATTTGTGTATTAAAAATGATTACAGAACTATATTTGTTCAATAATATCTGTTTTTTGTAATAAATTGATCTGGGAGGTTTTATTACACTTTGGTTGTTTCCTTTGAAGGAATTTTTTATCTTACCCGTTTGACTTATTATATATAACATAATCCTCCTATTCAACTCATTCATAAGTAAATGAGTCAAATTTGCCACCTCTAGTCATATGCGCATTAGAAGTATTTCTGCTTTATATAAAGTGGCTTACACATTTGTACCCTTGAATGCCATTTAATATAGATGGCTTCACGTTTACAATCTATGATTTCATAAATACAATTTTTTGTTCTTATAAGATACAACTTATTTGCCTGTGTGACCTGCAATTGGTAAGGTTGCTCCATTGTAATGAAAATCTCTTCTTGGCAAACATGCAAGGGAAACGTTGAATACAAAGACTTTCATTCCCAACCCTTGCAAATTCAAAGAGCGTTGAAGCATAAAGTTGCCTTATTTATGATTTTTTAGCACGAAAGTAAAAGAAGGTCGTTTGTAGTTTGTACACAGATTAACTATATATACATGATATATGTATACATTAACCTGGATAAATGAAAAACTATAGGTGCGAATCAGAGAGGAAGGCCTATTTTGGCATTTTATGATAAACATGTAATTGTTAAAAGATGAATTATTTCTCTAGACAGAAATTCTACATATAGTGTCAGAGAGTGGAAATAAGGTTTTGAAAACTAGCTTAAAATGGACGGAGTTAAATGGCTCTAACATGTTGAAAGTCTCTCAAAGTGTATATTAATGCCTAAAACCTCCTGAATAGTTTTAATTTAACAATCAGATTATTACTTAAAATAATACAGATTTTGTAATCATATTTAGCGTATTACATGTAATTCTTTTTAAGAATGTTAACTAAAAGTGGTTGGGGTCAACCCAACCTGACCTCTAACATGCATTAGAGTATTAGACCACTAACTTTAGCCGAACAAACAAACTTCCGGCCTATCTGTTCACAAAATGTTTGGTTCCTGTACGCAAACTCCTTGCAGTTGGGCTTAGTGTTGTTTAAGAATATTTGACTTGGTCAATTTTAACACTTGGATTTTGGCAGATATGGCTACAAGGACATCCACAGAGAAAATCACCAAATATTCGAGCAGCTTCTAATCGAAAGTCTGGAGAAGTTCATTCGGCGAGAAGCAAAAGAAAGATCATTGGAAAGTGATGGGGATGACTATACCGATTCTGAAGATGAATCCTCACACGTTTTACTTAATCCAAATGGCAGTGTCTATTCACTTGGTGCCCCTCTCCTTTCCAAATACAAAAGCAAAATCAAAACCAGTAAGCGCCCCATCATCTCAGAAGCACCAAGCACTTCACACGAGCCTGAAAAGGGTCCTAGCAATTCTTCAGTTCAAGACAAGAGTCTTGAAAACGAGCTTGAGGTCCTACATGCAGCTAAGGAATCAGGGGTGGTTTATCTTCTCGGTCATGTATCGATCAGGGCAAGAAAAGACTCGTGGTTCATTAAGAAACTAGCCATAAACTATTTTTATGCATTTTTGAGGAAAAATTGCAGGAGGGGGATTGCAACTTTGAGTGTCCCGCACACACGTTTGATGGAAGTGGCCATCACCCACATGGTTTAAACTGCTAGCTATATGGTCTCTGGTCTGGGCTCGAGCGAAAAAGGTGGAACCAACCGCCATCTGGTTTGATCTATCTAGGTGGTTGTTGCCGGATGGGAAAATCATTGAAATTGTGGATTGTTTGTACATTCAGATGTTTGTTTACTCTTTTTTTTTTTCTTTTCTTTTTGAGTTTGATGAAGGTCAAGCAAGCATAGGGTAAAGAAATGGATATTGTGTAATTGTTTTCATACTAAAGTTGTTAGCAAGTTTAGCTTGTATTGGTAGCGGTTAAGTGAGCTGGTATAATCCAAAAGAATATGATGTATTTATGTTAAGAAAATTCCAAAAGAAGATTTTGTATTTATTTTTTTGATGAATGTTTTATCTGATGGTATTAAGGTCTTTAATTGTAAATTCATGTATTTGAATTTTTTTTATATAAGGATAATTCATCTGCCCTCACTATGAACAGTGTACACAGAATAAGTCAAATTAGTTTTTAACAAATCTGTGATTAGTAGAGAAAGAGAAATTTTTTATTTATATATTTTTATTGAAAATAATATTTTCTTTTATCAAAATTTTCATATTTTATACACATTTTTAAATATATATTTTATTTTTAGTTAGTTAATAATTTAATAAAAGTATGTAGATAAATAGCTTATTATAAAAGGATTCTAAAATTTTAGTTTTTATAGAAAATATCTTTTTTAATAAATTTTATAAATATCTAAAAAATATTCTTATTAATGTTAGTAAAAAACTTTAAAAAATTAGATTAATTATTAAATTCCATTCCATTTTATGATGAAATGAGAAAAAAACACCCTCCCGCATAGAATGAAATAGAAGAAATCACATTTTTTATGCAATGGTTCATTCCATTCTTGTGTGATAAACAAACAGGTTTTTCATTACGTCAGAATGACTTATTCCATTTTATCTCTTAATCATCCATAGTTCCATACCAAACACACAATAATTGTTTGTATGTATGTAATCTTCTTGAATTCGGTTTGTATTTGTGATTGTTTATGGCTTGATTAAATTCTAGCTTGATTCTTAATAATTGTTCTCGTTTATGTCGATTCTTAGATTGGTTAGGGCTTTGATTTTTAATATATCCTTCATTGTTTGTGTTTGTTGGTTTCTGATTGTTTCCATTTTAGTTTAAGGCTTCATTTAAGAGTGACATGACATACAAGAAGACAATTCTTCTCCAATGCCTAACCAATGGTGGTCTTGAGTCATTGCTCATGGTCATAGACTCATAATGGTCATTTGGACAATAAACTAAAATGCCAAAGATTCTATCTTTTTTCTATTCATGTTTATGCACTCATGAACAACTTTTTATTATTATTGATAAGGCTCAACGAACATCTTTATAAGTCAAAGGTTTTAGGTAAGCAGTTTATCTAACCACGGGTAGAGGTATGACTGTCTATATCTTATCTCCACCATACCTCATTTAGACGAGATTCAATAATCTTGTTGTGTTATGCAGTGATGAACATATAGGTCTCATAAATTCCCCATGACCATCCGGTTTGGACTGTTGCTAGGTAATATTAAGTAGTCGTTAATCGTTATGGGTCGTTTGCCATTTCCAAGTTAGTGATTGAAGTGTAAGCACTACAGGGGGAGTTGTGGAGGCGTGATGCGAGGGAGGCTGATGCGTGATCGCCTACATGAGGCTGGTCACATTGTTTTTTTTCTTTTGTATAAAAAGGAGATGATGTGATGATGTAAGAGCTAAATGTGATGGATAGTGTGATGAAAAAAAACCGAATGTAATGCACCACCTATGATGCAAATTTGAGTCTACAACTTGGATCATTAGAGGGGGCGTTGTGGACGCGTGATTGCGGAGTGATGGGCAAGCATCACGGTGTGATGCGAGGGAGGTATGGTGTGATACTGTGATTACACCGACATGAGTGTGGTTACGCAACGAATTCAATTTTTTTGTCTTTTTTGATATTACTAATTGATGTGATAGTATGTTGAGTGGGTTCAATTGGATGATCTAGTGCGATAAAGGAAAAAAGTTGACGTGATGTCAAGTGATAAAATGATGGATTAAGGCTACGCTTGCATATTTGTTAATAAAAATGATACTTTAAGGGGGCAAAAGAAAATTAAGTTAATAATGTTTTACTAATTAATGATTTAATCATTAAATTTTTTTAATTAACTGATATACCTAGTGTTAGTTAATCTTTTACTTTTGCCCCTAATTAGAATTTTACATGCAAACATTTAATTTTATTTAATTAAATAATAAAAATAGGGCAAGGGTTAGGAAAAGTCCTCTTTTGACGGTTAATTTTCTTTTCATGTAAAAGAAACTAGTATATTTAATCAAGGGTTAATTTTATATATGATTTTATTAATATAACATTTACTTAGGTTAGAAATTGTATATATGATATCTGTAAATTCGGTTGAGTATATATAATATTTTTAGTTATAATAAGTATATACGAAATTAACCCTTATTATGTAATTAAAATCATCCAATTTTAATCTAATTTTTTGATTTTAGTCTTATAAATAAAATAACTTATAATAAAATCTCGAAATAGAAAATTAATTCCCAAAATAAATGGGGCGACACACCCTTGGCTAGGGGTGTTGAAAAAAATCGAACCTGAACAAACCAAATCTAAATAGATTTTGGGTTATTCGGTTATCTGGTTTCTTATTTGGGTAATTTGGATAACCCAAAAGTAATTCGGTTCGGTGAACTGGTATAAAAATTGGGTTTCGAGTATATCCGAATAAGATTTTACCTTTCTAAAATATTTTCTTTTGGACAATATATCTTGAAGTTATTATTATAAGAAAATGATCATAATAGTTAATAAATTAGTCATTGTGTATCTTTTTATCATAAATATTAATAAATTAAACATTTTGAGGATTCATTTTTAACCATTGTTTGATCTTGTAATGACATTTGGAATTAGGGTCTATTGACCTGAAACTTCACTATTTTTGATATGCTTGCTTTAGAATTATGATCCGTTAATTTAAGTTTTTGTGAATACTATATTTGTTTTTCATAAGCATCATATTTAGTTCCACGTCATATTTGATTTTCTAAACACTATATTTGGTATTACAAACTAGAAACTTGGCAAGTGTAATACAAATACACACTTAATAAAATATTTTACATTCGCCAAGTAACTTTATTTGTTTGATTTAATCAAATACCTAATTAATTATTTTATTTAGAGACTCGCGATCATTTTATTATATTTATTAAATTAATAATTGTATTAAAAAAAATAAGAGAAGACAATAGAGAAGCATCTTGAGAGTTTATAACTATGACGATAATTTTTTATTTCTCCGTTAATTTATTAAACGAAAGCAATCGAAAAACTCAACCAAAAAAAATACAAAAAACCTTATTCAACACAAATAAGACTTTACCATGAACCAAACCCGAATATCTCTGACCGAATTCTTATACGGTTCGATTAACTATTATTTTAAAAAATAAATAGTTAAAAAATGAAAACCTGACTAAAAAGTCTAAAATAACGAGCCAACACGCCTGGCTAGAGTAGTAAAGTAGTTGATGGGTAGACTCGACCCGTTTGGCGGGTCAAAACCGATCCTTATCGGCGAAGAATCATTTCCAGTCAAACAAATTCTAGTCACGTCGACTCACTCATTCTCTTTGTGACCTTCGCCCAATTCAAGACTCCACCGCCATGAACAACAGCATCATCATTATCATCATCATCTAGGTGAGGATAATTCCTCAGAAAATTAATTTCCTTTGTTTCTATCCACCCTCCAATTTTCAGGTTTTTTGTCCGATTGAGTATTTTATTTTCTATCAATTTTTATATTTGTTGTAGATTGTTGACTGGTATATCCGGATCTGAAGATTCTTTGGTGAAATTTAGGTCAATGCGATCAAACATGTGTTATGATGTATGAATGAAATGAAATTTTGTGCTTTAGTTTCCGTGGATTTAGTCTCGTAAATCTGAATTCGATTTCGAGACTATTCCTAGATGTTACTGACTGAATGATTTTTCATCATAATCGTAATTTGAAATTTTGTTTAAAACTTATTGTTCTTCGGCAGAAATGAGTGTGATTGAGGTTGCAGTTTGTACGTTGAGTAAATTTTAGTCTGAAATTGGGTGTTCAGTTAAGTTGAATTTGTCTATTAATTTCACTTTTTTCCCTTTTTGAAAATAGAGTCGATTTATCAAATTTTCAGAAGATTAAGGACACGCAATTGTGAGAGTGAATTTATGATACTTATGTCGTGGAAGGAACTTAATTTTTAAGGAACAAATTCGTTGTTGTTGGAGGGAATGTAAGGCTTGCTTTACTTGCATCTCTTAAGTCTTTTCTTGCGTGTAATGTTTCTGGTCGGATATCATGTATCCTTGTGAGTTGTGACTCTGTGTGTGTGTGTCTATATTCATGATTGGTGACACTGATAGTTGTGTTTAGACTTTAGAGTTTGTTATATCTCAAACTTTATCCCCACTAATAGGCTAAGAATAAAACTAATGTAAAACCTGGATGGCATGAGTTCACAACTAGGCCATCCGTATGGCAACCCGCCGGCTCCCCCTTCCCCTCTTGCCACATCAGCACCACATAACCTTCCCTTTCTCTTCCTCTTCCCAACTCAAAAGTTAGTATAACTGCCCAATCTTACCCCACTTCTTGTTTTATTTTATAATATATATTAAGAGAGAGGTAGAGAGAAGAGGGAAGAGAGAGGAGAAGGTGGGGTGGGGTGGGGAGAGGATAGCATCGAGTTGGCCAAGCCAAGGGAAAGAAACCGATTGGGTGTAGCGGTGTTGCCAGCGAACCCATTGAAGCTGATGGGGGGACCCAATGCCATCGGCTCACCCGCTACCGTCTACCGATAGTCTTAGTAGGAACAAATTTACTTCTTGTGCTGGTAACTAGTTGCTAAAGAAGGTTATCTTAGTTAGGCTTGGGAAGCTTAGTGTCTTTTTCTATATTAAGGTCACATGCTGTTTGGGATGGGCTTCGTTTTATATCCGTGTAACTGAAATGTTCTTCTGTATGATGTGGCGAAGAAATCGGATTTATGTGTAAATTCTTTTAACAAACAAATGTGCTTGTGTCTGATAACTTGTGGGTTATACAGACAAGGATTCTTTTAGCTTTTCTCTCCCTTGTACAAGGGTTTTTAACAGAAAGTTAAATTCGTTTCTTTTTTCATAAGAGAGGAGGAAAAGATAAGATAGGAAAAGGCTAGAAGTACAAACTTACCCTTATTTTATGAAAGAAAAGGCTAATGGACAAGGGTGGTTTTGTAATTATGACAATCTAGTTTTTGTTTCTTCTATATTTTCTTTCTTTCTTCCATTTTAGGATGTAAATATGGAAGAAAAATGCTCAAATATTCCTTTTCTTAAAACTTGACAAGGGAATTCGACTTTTTCTTCCATTTGTATCATACTGGGCTGTTCCTGTCTTATTCAAGAACAAAGATACATGAATCATGGAATGAGGGCCTTTGGCTTACATCCTATCATTCTCGTTCGCTGTCATCTTTCTGTTAACTTTTATCTGTACCTTTAGTTATTATCATCTTCGTTTTTTTTCTTTCTGAGTGTTAGAATTCAGATATTCCATTATCTTCTCTAGATAAATTCACTCTGTTAGGCCAGGAATGTTCACCATTCTCCATCACTTCAAGTAAGCAGCTGGGAGATGTCATTTGTGATTTAAACTTTGGTTGAGTGAATAATACCTGTTTTTTCTTCAGGCCCTCTATGATCCTTATGTTGGGTATAAAGATGCCACTCTCAACGGTTGTTTTTCATGTTCTTAACCCTGAGATGCTTCAAGCATTTCTTCTTTTCAGAAATATTTTATTTGAAGATTGGCCAATTGAACAAATTATGTTCGATGTTGCCTTCAGTCATTTAACAATAGTTCCTTGGGCATAAAGATGTTACCCTTATCAGTCTTTTCATGTTCTTGAACTGTCGATACTTTTAACCCTGCCCATTTCTCTTCTTCTCCTTTTGGGGATTTCTCGATATGAAGTTTTCCCGAGTGACTAAGAAGATGTTTTTATTCTAACTTTAGTTATGTGTGATTGCTGGATTAGGCATATGTTACTGTTATCAGTTATTTATAGGATATGCTTGTTGTCAAGTTGCTAAGGGAATCTTTTCAGGCATAGAGTATTCCCTCTGTTTCATAATAAGTGCAGAGCACCTTGCTTTTCTTTATATCTTGGATATATGCCTTTTCTGTTAAAACATTAAAAATCAAATCGACTAACCTGTGTGCATTACAACTATAGGTAATACCGAGCTTTTCAAGTTTTCATTCAACAACTCCTCTGTTACTAGTATCATATGCTTCACTTAATCGAGTTTATGGTATTTCTTAGAGTCCATAGGGCCAAAAGTGCAACATTGGTTATCCAAGACATATCCCATGGTAGATTTTTCTTTTTATATTCATGAAAGTCCAAATGTAAGACCCCAAGTTTGTATTTGGTTTACTACCTGATTCTAGGCAGGAACTGTACTTGTATCAAACCGGTTCAGATTGGTTTAGTTTATGTTCCCATCATTCTTAAATGTTCAGGTTCCGATTCGATTTCTTCTCAATGAAAACCCCTGCTAAAAAGTTCATTAATAAATATCGAATAACTAAGAGAAACACCTGATTCCATGTCACCTATAATTGATATCCTTATTCTATCTCACCTATAAGTGATATCCTTATTCATTGAATGCAGAATACAATTGATTTTGGGTCCAAGATTCTGTAACTTGTCTGAGGAACATCTGTAACTGAAGAGCAATGTCGAGTGGCAGCACTACACATTGGTGTTACCAGTGCCAGCAACCAGTCCGGCTTCGGGGTCGTAATCCCGTTTGCCCATATTGTTCTGGAGGATTTGTGCAAGAACTAAGCGAGGTTGTCAGGCTGGGCCAACAAGACTTCGGGTTTACTCATGGACATGAGCCTTCCGATTACGGGTTCATGGAACCGTTTCCAGATCCTAGAAACAGAATCATGGATGCTTTTGCCGAGCTGATTAGACACAGAATGGCTGGAAGAAACCCAAACTTTGATATTAGAAGGAGATCTGGACTTGTACCTGAACACGGTGTGGTTCCATGGTTCATATTTGATGGTCAAGGCCCGGCCCGGATGTCTGCCAATGATCAGTTTGAGGTTTTCTTCAACGGTGCACCTCCAGGTCCAAGGCGATCTAATGTCAGTAATATCTTTATGGGTCCGGGGTTAGAGGAACTAATCGAACAACTTACAGTCAATGATGGTAGGCAGGGCCCACCACCAGCAACCCGATCAGCAATTGATTCTATGCCCACTATTAAGATCACAAATAGACACCTTAACACTGATTCCCACTGTGCCGTTTGTAAAGATAAGTTTGAGTTGGGAGGCGAGGCTAGGCAAATGCCATGCAACCATATCTATCATTCGGGTTGCATCGAGCCATGGTTAGTTCAGCATAATTCTTGCCCCGTGTGTCGGGTGGAGCTGCCGGCTCATGGTACAAGTAGGGGAAGCAGCAGTGGTGGTGGCGGTGATGGTGAGGAGGACGGTGGACATGGTCGGGGAAGGAGGAATCCCTTATCCTTTTTCTGGCCTTTTCGCTCGTGAACTGAAACAAGAAATATAATTAATATTGGTAACTTTTCTATCAACTTTGTTGCCCTTATTGAAATTTGACCTCTGAATTTGGTTTGGGTATGGGTTTGAATGTGGGTTTTTGGTTTTATTATCTGTATGTTGCTATATATAAAATCGTAATGAAGTCTATCCAATGTAAATGGTAATAAGCATTTCCTTTTTTAAATCTAGAATCCTGAGATCCTGCTAGTTGCTATAGACACTTGTACTTCATGCATCGGAAGATGCAGCACCCTGCCCTCGAAACACTTTATTGGAGGTCTTATACATCAAAGTACCACTGTCTTCTGTAAACAAGTTTGAAGCTAGTAATGTTTTGGTAATTAAGGTATTGGTTTGTATGTTTGGTTAAGTAGCATCAGTGCCTTTTTTAAATATCGAGTTAAATTCTAATTTGGGTGGCGAATATTCTTAGTGTGTGGTTTTAGATGACCTAAAACTTAATAAAGAATTGGAAGAATAAAGAAAATTGATCGAGATTCGGGAGCTGAGTGCTTTCATTCGATATTCATCCCTCTTTATTATGTGGTGTATTTTTACGAAATACAAGA
>JAUEJL010079458.1:0-15439 GCA_032274825.1 Drosophyllum lusitanicum
TAATAATTTCATATATATATTCCTATTTAATTCATTTAATTAAATTTCACGTACCAAATGAAGCGCACGAATAGGCCATATTTGAGGATGTTACAGGTAGTAGAGTAAATTTACAATGAAATGAATTTGGAGAAAATTGTTTTTGATATTTAAATGATTTAATTAATTCTAAAATAAATATTTGGATATATATGAGAGTTTTTAAGTTTTAAAAGGATATTGATGTAATTTGAAAGTTTATAAGGATATAAATGTAATTTTAAAGTTATGGAAGGATATAAATGAAATTCCTCTTAAATAGAAAATAAAATTGTTAATAATAATAATAATAAAAATAATAATAAATGTGTTGGAAGATCGGGAGAGTTAGCACAATTAAACCTCTACATTGGTTCTCCTCCTCCAACATTGATGGTTGATTAGGGTGCAGATTTGCCATTTCAGCCGACTTGGGTGCAATTTGGGTGCATATTAGGGTGCGACTTGGGTGCAGGTTCAGCCTACTTGAAGAAACATTCGTGTTCCGGTTCTTTCGAGTTCATTTGTTCAGTCATCTGGCCCAATCTCCGACCAAATCGATTGCATTTCATGGTTTTTGATCTGTTCATTCTCAAATTACAGGTCTGATTGTTTGATTTCTCCTTCTTAAGTTTCTTGCTTTTGGGTTTTATTCCACAGTTTGTAGATTTAGGGTTTGCCATTTCATCGAGGTTTGGGGGTTCCGATTTTTTGATTTCTTGAGGGTTTCGATTCAACGAACTAGTCTCTGTTTTTGAAGATGATATGGATCTGGGTTTTAGGGTTTCCGATCTGGTTGGTTTTTGTTTGAAAGTTTTGATTTCAGTTATTGATTGTTTAAATGAAAGTTCTTATGGATGAACACAATGAATGTGTTATTGATTGTTGTGATGAATGTGTTCTTGATTGAAGGCTTACGATTTCTGAAACAAAATGTGTTTGTGATTTAGGGTTTCAATTCTTGTTTTGGTTGTTGATTTCCAGATCTGTAACCAGTAATCTTGGTTGTCTCCATCTTTGATTTCTAGGTTTGATGTTCTTAAGTGGTGAAATGGGCTGATGTGAAAATTAAATAATGACGTGGCATATTATAAAAAATGAAAAATGAACAAAATTACCGGTTACCTTTAGAATAGGTAACTGGATATATTAAATGGTAATTTTCAAGAGTCTAATACATTAAATGGTAAATTTGAAAGTTCAGTACACACAATAACAAAAAGTGATAAGTTTGATACATTTTCAGGAACTAAACCCTTAATACTAATGGTATAAGTTGTGCAACTTAAATGACTATTTGTAACTTTTTTCTCTATCAGTTTGATTTTTTTTGGCAAGGATTATTTTCAGCTTTTCAAGCTCCGTATCTAATAACATATTCTTTTTATTAGACTAATTGAAATTTAGAATGGAATTAAAACAAATTAATACCGACCAGGCTAGTTTTAAATTTATCTTCATTTTTTATTCAATGTTTATATTTTTGGACTAGACTCGGACCATGTCAACCTTTGAGGGTTGTGATTGAACTTGTCTTTGTGAGTGTCACAGTCTTTTTATCCTTGGTTCCAATTAATTTATTTGTCCAACTTAGTCTTATTTGTCTCTATGACGATAGCTTAGTAGCGGTGAACAAACAGAGGTCTTAGGTTTTATCTTAACCCCTTATCCATTGTTTACAGTTTACTCAAATTACATTCTTCACTTTTCATTATGGGAGTTGGTAGCGCCCCTACAATGGTGGTTGCCCTTATCTTACAGTGACGTAGTTAAATAATCAAATACCACCTCTTAAAATGGGATTTGTAGTTAATTTCTTATAGTCTTTGTTATGCTACTACGTCTTCATCAAACAAAAAAAATTGTCAACAATGATTTTGAATTCAACAATTAAAACAAAGAGTTCACCCTTTGGTTTTTTTATTTCTCTCGGTCCATATTCTATTGTAAGATCAAGCATATGAGCGAAACCTAATTTCGAATTAAGATTAAGTCCTTTTAGTCTCATGTCTATACAACAAGTCATGTTTCATCGCAAGATTATAGGATCACAATCCTAATTTTTCATACAAAGAAATTCACTTCGTTAAAAGTCAACTTTTCATATTTTCAAAATTAAAAATCATACAATTACATATATTGAAGAATGTTCAATATAGTCTATAATTAATTCATAGTCCTAAGGGACTAATTTTAGCCTTTGGATCAATGTTATCAATGGTCCAGATTAAATTTTAAAAATTTGGGCGGAGTGACATTTTCGTAATTCACATGTGATGATTTTACAAATCACATGTGATTATATACTAAATCACCTGTGATTGAATATTAAAATTTTAGAACTATATTTTTTAAGAGGACTTTATTGAACACAACTCTGTATATATTATTTAAGCTTTTTATATGTTACTATGTGAGTTCTGGGGACTTGGAGTGCTAGCTAGCCAAAAAATATATAGCTGAATAGCTGATATATGCAGGTGGTGGGGTGTGGAGGGTAATTCGATTTCCTCTATTTCTCAATTGTTTGATTGGGCTGACTCCTTACAATTAAAAGGAGAGACAAAGAAGGTGTTCTTGGGTTTTATTTTCACATTTCTATGGTTTATTTTGAAGCAAAGGAACGGCATGATCTTTGAAAATCAAAATCAAAGGAAAGATGTTTCCGTTTTTTTATCATATTCAAGCCTCTTCATTCTTTTGGTTATCACATAGGAGGAGGAAGAAGGAGAAGTGTCATAATTGGATAGATTGGTGTTGTTTTCAATTCTTTTGTTGTTAATCTTGTAGTTTGTGTTTTGTTTTTCTTTCCTTGTATTTCTAGCGCCTTGCTAGTCTTGTCTTTTTATAATAAAAGCTTTTTCGTTCGAAAATTTAGAAGTCGAAAGCATTTTAAATAAAAGTTTTCAACTTTGTTCGGATGCGGAGCTATAGAGCTGGAATCTTTCATTTTCAAAAAAAAAAAAAAAAAACCTCCAAAACAAAAACTAGCTAAAGTAGCTTGTAAGATCCTTTTGTTGGTAAAATTATATAAACACCTCAATTGTTTTTTTATTGTTTTTATCAATTAAGTTTTTTTCGTAAAGTTGTTTTATGTTATTGGTGGTTGTCGAGACCAATAAATGAATAACCTTATATTTTAACACATATAGTAGTGTATAGTGGTAAAGGGATCGAATTCACGAAGAATGATAAAGTTCTATGCAATCTAAAGATTAAGATGATTTTGTGACAACAATAATATAAAATAAAGGGGGGTTTTGAAATTTGTTTGTTTAAAACTAGAATTTGACAAATAAATAAAAGTTGTAATTAAGCAAGATAGTTTGAATTAGTGAGATGTGAAATGGTTAATATTGAATTTCATCACATGAACAACATGCTAACTTATATCAAGGATCATGGTGCAATACTTGTAGTTTAATTTAATTTCACTATAACAACTCAAATGTTTAAATCACCTAGATTCTTCATATTTGATATGGAGGTTGAAAAAGCTCCCAACACACGTTCTTAATTCAATTCACAAAAATTGACTAGCATTACAATTTAAGAATCACCAAATTCAAGAGGAGTCAAAAGCTTACATTACCATGTTGAAGCATATAATTTCATAATTTGAGAGATGCCATAAAAATTCATGAAACCAATTATTATTTGTTGTTTTGAAGATCTATTATGTAGTCAATAAACAACTAACATAGATCATTCAAACATTTGCACTCATGATATACAGACATAAGAAGGATGTAGAAATTAAACAAGGAACCATACTCATAAATATGAAGAACAAGTTCATAAAACCTTTCAAAGTTTTGCTAGCAATTCATGGATCTATCAATGTTAATCAAATAGAAACTTAGCCATACATGGAGAAAAACAAAAGAGAAAATAATTATATCAAACATTAAACAAATGAAATGGATGGAAGAAATCTTCAAGATTCACCAAGAAAACCCTAAAAATGGCCTCTTTCTAGCCCCAAAGTCATCTGTGCTGTAAACCCTCTTTTCCCCCATTAAAATAGCAGTACAAAGGAAAGGACAAAAATGCCACTGCAGGTCTCGCACGGGCCGCACAGAACCTACACGAGCCGCATGACAGTGTCCGACAAGATATGACCTTGCATGTACAAGTCTCTATCAAGGATCTTCAAATTGTTTTTTTTTTTGTTTCCTTCTTCCTTCAGCCGCTAGGCTCGATTTTTAAGCCTATAACTCATAATTTTTAAGCCCAAAAATCTACACATGATCTTCCATTCCTTCTTGATCCAAATGTTGAGCTCAATTCTTCAAATCCATAATGCTCCACACAATCCATGATGCTCCAAAGTGATTTCCCATCAACACCCGTTCCACAATAGTTTTCTAGAAATCTGAAATTTAACACTGAGATTAGGCAGTACCCAATATAGGTCAAAATAAATAAAAGAGAGAAATATACAATATGATGTAAATAAAAACAACTAAAATACTAAAATAAACTATGAAAATAAGTAAATAAAATGCACCTATTAGTCATTTTACATTTTTCAGTTCCAACTACCAAGAACTCTGCCAAACACATGTAACATATAAAAGCTTCCAACTTTCGCCTATTTCTACTAAATACACTCACATTTTAGATAAGGGTATAAGATTAGGTAGATGTCGCTAGGGAACTCCTCCGATGGAGTCGGTATACCCTCTTTTGACACGATACCTCCAAGAGATCCGTCTTAGACACTTCTCTCTCTCTCTCTCTCTCTTATTAACCTACCTCCCTCATCTCTCTCTTACACTTCTCTTTTGTTAGCCTCTATTCCACCGGCACCACCCACCACCATCACACACTACCTTTTTCTCGCCTTGATTACCCGATACCCGATTATAATTTAATATTAATTATACATACGTACACATATATATATATACACACACACATACATACTAGCATCGTACCCGCGCAATGCTGCGGCGGCAAGTAGTTTATGTTTTACAACATGTCGTTTTCAAGAATGTAATTATATGTTATTTGCTTGATTCAATGTCACGAAAAAGTTTTCTACAACATGTTCGTTTTTTGAAAATTTCTTTTATTTGCATAAACCATTTTATTAATTTTAAAAATAAATTCTAAAATATATTAAAATAAGAAAAAAGATTCATATTTATGAAATAAGAAAAGATAAGTTAATAAGATTTTGAAAATTATGTTGATGTGGGTGGATAATTGTGTTTGTGTGAGAGAGTGTGTTAGTGTGGGAGAGTACATTTTAAATGAATAAAAAGTTTATGGGAGAGAGTAAAATGCTTAAAGATTGAATGGATGAGATTAATTTAGATAGAATGAAATGTTAAGATTTTGTCTTGATTGAATTTTAAGAACTCTTAAAATTAATGAGGAGAGAGAATATTAAATGGTTTATATAGTACTAGCATTATACCCGCGCAATGTAGCTGTTACGAATATTTTTTTCTTGATAAGTTGTCCGTTTTAAAAACAATGGTGATTTGTTTCTTTTCTAAAGTATAATGTGTTAATGAAATTTTACATGGATAGTAAAATTCAACAAGAATGTTGTCCTTATAACTCTATTCTTTTATAAGTATATTGCCCATTTAAAAAATCCATTAATTTTTATAAATTAAGTTTGTATGTTATTTAGATTTAATATTTCTGGTTATACGCAATTTTTAATAGTTAAGTTAAAATATTTATTATATGATAAAATATTCAATACGAAAAGTTTAATTATTAATATTTTTAATTATTAAGTTAATTTGTATTGATTTGATTTTTTAAATAATCTTTACTTTGGAAGGTTTAGTTATTAAAACGGTATATAAGATTGTCATTAACTCTATCAAAATAGTTGCTTTATTTAACCGTTTCCATGAATTGTAATATTAAGGGTAAATAATTATTTTAAATTACTTAAAATTAAGAGATTAAGAACATCTAAATGCTTGCTTTATAATATAGTGTGTGTGTGTATATATATATATATAAAGACACATAAAATTAATTTTAAATAGAAAATATACAAATCTTTATACATTTTCACATAACCTAATTTTAATCGTTGTCTTTATTTGAATTGTTTGGTTTTGATACTTTGGATGCGCTTAGATTCTTTAAGACTTTAATTTCAGTTTAGATATGTTTGTATTCGATAATGTCGTAAAATTTAGTATAATCGTTTTCTAAAACTCGTGGTAAAATCTTAATGGTGACGATCCTCATGGTGAAAAATCATAGTTTTACTTTAACATGTATCTCCGTGGTGAAAATTACTCATTTAATCACATGTTTATATTAAACGGGGATACCTGTTTCCTCGGTTACCCGACGGGGATCCCCGTTTAAATCCCCGCGGTTTTTTAAGCGGGGACGGAGGGGACCAATCTCCGCCCCGAACCCGTCCCGTTGCCATTCATACTTGCCTACACCCTCTACCTGTTTCACCACCACTATCGCCAACACCTGTGCCGCCGTCATCACCCACTACCACCACCTTTATAACCCACACCGCCTATACCCAACACCATCTACCACCGGAACAAAAAAGCATAGTTGAATCAAAATAGAGAAACTAAAAATCAAAACAACTCATTTGAAACCGTAGATCTGCAATCAAAATAGGAAACAACTCATAAGAAATCATAGATTTGCAACTGATTTGAAAGTCTACTAACATACAAAATTGATTTGAGAAGAAAAGGGTACAAGGGTGGGAATCTGACAAATCGATTGGATTTAGAGGCGGTGGTAGCAAGGGCTTCAACGACGATGGTGAATCGATGATGTAGCTATGGCGGTGGTGGCAGACTAGCAGGATGATGTGGCGATGGTTAATGGTGGTCATCGACGATAAGAGAGGGTAAGAGAGATCTAGAGAGAGAGAGAGTTAGGTGTGTAAAATCATATTCTATAGAGAGAAAGGAGGGAGGTAGGTTAATAAGAGAGAGGCATACATCTATTTTTTTTATTTTTAAAAACTATATAATATTAAATAATGTTAAAAGTAAATAAAAAAATTAAGAAAATAAATAAATTAAAAGGGCAAGGCACAATGGTTATTCAAGTTTGGCAAAAAAAAGAAAAAATAAAAAAGAAATTGAAGGGTAATCGGTTGATAACTTTCAATACTTGATCAGTTGTATACAATGTAAAGAAAATTAAAATTGGTTATATTATTTTTAAAAATAAAATGTTTATAGTATATAATAGTAACTTAATCAAAGTTTGTTACATTTTAACATAGTTTAATCTTTTCAAAATAGGAAATTGCATCAAAGTTTGAAAGTTTTACTTTAAGCAATAGAGCTTTTTAATTAATAATATAAAACAAAAGCGTGTTGTAGAAGAATTTGATCACGATCTACAAGGTTTGTTAAAAATATATAAAATGATGAATTATATTGCAATTATTACATATTATGTAGCATAAAAAGGAAGGTAACATGGGTTGCTTTTGTGTGGTTAATATATTTCAATAATTAAAATGAGTTGTGACTTATTTAAAAATTAATTTTTTTACATTGGTCCCTCTTTCAATAAGCCTACATGTTACCTTTTATACACGATTGCGACTAATGAGTGATATATATATATATATATATATATTAAAGATGTAGTCAGATTTTATGTCCTTAGAAAATTAAAGGAGTTGACGAAAACCATATTATTCATTGGTTATTTTGTTTTAAGAAATATAATATTCAGTTTTGTAACTAGTCTTGTTTTGAGACAAAAGGTATTGATTGACAAAAATACAAAAATAAATTTTTTATTTTTTAATCATAGGTATTGTAAAAAACGTCTTTTTAGGACGTGTTTGTGTATGTAATGTACGTATATATGAAGGTAGTAGGTATGTTTGTATGTGTGTATCTAAACGTTAATCAGAAGGGTTTGATGTGAATTCTGACTCGTAAAAATGCTTAATTATTACAGAAATTCAGAATTTGAACAAAATTACTTAGTTGGCAAATAAATAAAGTTAGAAGTCATGTATTTATCCCAAATTATCAGAAGTAGATAATTACAACTCTAAATGGGCTTAAAAAGATCACCATCAAACTTACTAAATATTAAAAGGACAAACTGCTTTAAAATATAACGAACTTTGGTTAAGCTACCATTGTATACAACGAACTTTAAAATTTTAAAATAAATATAATCAACTTGTTTATTTCCCCCATTGTATGCAAGTTGTAACCTGCATAGTAGGTTACAGGTCACTTTTTTATTTTTTGTTTAATTTTTAATTTTTTGATTTTTGTATTCATCATCTTTGTTCTTCAAAATCAAGAACATTCAAACTCTATTAAAATTCAAGGACATTCAAACCTCAAATCTGTAACCAAAATATACATCCAAGCAAAAAACACAAATAACAAAGTTCTAATACATATCAAATCGAAGACGAACTCAAGATCTCACTGTAGTCTAAGAACATTCAAATCCAAGAACAATTTTAGATATTGTGTTCTCATAATCAAAAGAGCTTAAATTAGTAACAACATCATACATTGAAATCGAAAATCAAAAGTAGAACCTTCAAGCCCCAAACATACACCTTCATATCTATACCAAAATTGCACCAGATCTGAATGAAGAGAGAGAAAGAGAGAGACCTGTGAATTTGAAACCCTAATCGCAAAGGCAACGACGGCGGCGGTTTGTTGAACCCGACACTAGAAACCCTAATTGCAAAGGCAACGACGGTGGCGGTTTTTTGAACCCGACACAAGAAACCCTAAACGCAAGGCGATGGCGGCGGCTGTTGTTTGAACCCAACACAAGAAACCCTAATCGCCTTCTTCATCATTCTTTTAAATCTTCATCAAAGCCTTCATCATTTTGCAGATTTGCATCAAAACCCTAATCGTCGTCTTTAGATCTTCAAGCTTCAGTCGTTAACTGAAATAGAGTGTAAAGTTTGAGGATTAAACTATTGTCAACGTTGAAAGAAATATATAGTTAAACCCGTTAAACATGTTAAAGTAAACAAACGAGTTAAACCGCAAACCAAACAAAACTTAAGCGATTAAAGTAATTGCCAAACTAAGCTTTAATATTAAACCATTCAAAAGAACTTTACGATTTTAAACGAAATTGAGTGTAAATTTTCGGATTAAATCATTTTTTACCTTTCTAATAAACTTATTTTTTGACATAATAGCTTATTATTACTTACATAAGGAAATAAGACTAGTTTATAAAAAAGGGTAAATTACACGAATATATAATGAATTTTGACTTAGTTAATATTGTATACAATGGTAAATAAAAATCAGATATAGAAAAAGAGTTGTAAAAGTTGATTGTATTGTTTATATAAAAAAATTGGTTGTATACAATGATAACTAAGACAAAGTTCATTACATTTTATACACGATTACCTTATAAAAAATAAGTTAAAAACAAACTTATAAAATATAAGTGAGATTATAAACTTATAATGAGTTAAAAATACCCCTAAAATCAACTACATAAAAAGTAGTTATCACGTTATCATTTTCATGAAATAAAAAAAACACACTATCTGATCAAATAATCAACGAAATGTATGATCTGCATATTATATTATATTTAATATTTAATGCTTAATATAGTCTATATTTAATTCATAGTTTTAAAAGACTAATTTTAGACATTTAATCAATAACATTAATAGTCCAGATTGCATTTTAAAAATTTAGGCGAAGTAGCATTTTCGTAATTCACATGTGATGCTTTTACAAATTACATGTGATGCTTTTACAAATTACATGTGATTGTATACTAGAATCACCTATGATTGTATATTAAAATTTTACGACTATGTTTTTTACATAAACTTTATCGAACACAACTTTATATTATAAATTATAAATATAAATAAATAGGGGAATTTTTTTTAATTAGAAAAAAAGAGAGAAGAAAAACCTTGAATAGTTAATAATTCATCCTTCTGGTTGAAAGTTGAAACCCTGTTCAGCATTCAATTCCCTTTCTAACGAATTTCATGAGCTTCTCGCACTGCATACCATAGCCACCATTAACAACCCATAAGAAGAAGCTTTCCTCATCTCTCACACACCAAACGACATACCCAAAACACCCGCAAAATGTTTCCTCTACATTCCTGAATCCAAGCGCTACACATTTGATGATTAAAAGCAGCAATGGGTGTTTTAGGGGAGTCATGGTGTTTCTGTAATGGCGGAGGTAAGTCCGAGAGAACCAAGGCCTCCATTTTCTCCGGCAAAGGCTCCGCCATGGCTCGGATTTCTACCGGTGGCTTGCTTTCCGGAACCGGATTTCTTATCCACCGGAACCTTCTACTTACAACACACGCCATTCTTCCGTCAGTAGCGTCAGCTGAGGCCGCCGAGATCCGGCTTCAAAACGGTGTCGGTGCTTCCCTTTTTCCTCACAGGTAACTAATGCTGTAATTTGATCTGATGTTATATTTGTTATGTATGTGTATATACGGCTTGAATTTGAAAACGAGGCCGGTAGATCTAATAGAATTCGAAGTTAGTTTCCCTAATCATTTCATTTCTGATTGAAAAGTGCCAGATTAATTCGCTTCCCTCCTGATTTGTTGTTTGTTTTCCTCTAGAAACTGCATGTTGAGCGAGTAAAATTCAAGATACAAACTTATTGTTGTCATTATTGTTTAGGCCTTAACCCACATCCTTGTAGTGTAATTCAGCCTGCAAAAATGTTTAGCAAATTAAGCTCATAGCAAGTACAAATGCTACACATAGAAACAAGTGGTACACTGGTACCATATTGTAATCATTGCATATCAATTTTGCGTTTTGAAGAATGCCAGGTTTGACATAAAAAAAACCAAGTGCATGGGCTTTTTCTTCTGAATCAACAGTAACATGTTAATCTGGCTAGAGCCTTGATTACTGTTTGCGAGTTTAGTAATTCTAGTATTTATTTTATCCCTCTAAGTTTTCTACCTCCATTGAACAATTGAGGCACCCATGTATGCTTTTGGTGGCTTGTACTATTTAAGGTGGCTTTAACTTGGTTTACCCAACTTGAGTGAACCTTTGAGAAAGGAAGTAAATAGGGTATTCAATGGAAACAAGGGGAACCCGAAACAGAAAAGAAACAATAATGAACCACAAACATGAAAATCGAACTTTTATCTTGGAAAACCTCTCAAGACGAGAGTAAAACCACAGTGCTGTAGGTGGTTTCAAATGCACAGCCAGATATAAGAGAGCAATACAATGGGCCTTCTTTTGATACACCTAGAACTATTGCACTACCCAAACCTAGAATACAACAAAACATATAGCTCCTCGTATTTGGACAATTTACTGGCTTTTTATTATTTCCTGATAATCATAAATCTGTGTATAAATACCCGGCACATGTATCATTTTAGGGTGCTTTAAGATGCTTTTATTCAGCGTTACTAGTTTACTATTTTTAAAAGTATTCAGTGGAGCTACAAGATCGAGTGGCCTTCTAGTATTCGATATCCTAAGTGAGGCTTAAGTGGGTGCTTAAGAACTGACATTATGATTATGCAAGCATACAAGAACTGACATTTTGATGTTATATTATTTGGGTACAATTATTTGCGATATGACTAGTTAAGTATTCTATTGATAGACTTGCCTAAAGTTCAGTTACCACGTAAAATTTTATAACACTTAAAAAGATTCGTTAGTAATCAAAGTGGTAGAAGACACCTAACTCCTTCACAGCTGATTAAGTGGCTCGCATGGTTTCTTTAACCATCACGATCCACTAAAAGTAGGTAGGTTTTGATTAAAACCTTCCATAGAAGATAAATGTTGCATTTACTTTTAGGTACCCAAAAAATGAAACTATTGCATCTTTTCTGTAACAGAGGGACCATTATAAATTTTTTTACAATCTTCTATTTTGTTTTACATTCAAAGTAGCCTGCTAAAAAGAAACTACTCACGCCAGCAAATCAAATTACAGGTTTTTCATAACTAGCTCTGTTCTTGATCTAACAATAGTGGGTCTCGACTCCATGGACGGAGACTCGAATGTTCTAGCTCAGCAGCCTCAGTACTTGAAAACCTGTTCTAAACCGAGTCTGAACCTGGGTAGCATAGTATACATTCTAGGCTACACCGAAAAAAACGAGCTAACAGTTGGTGAAGGGAAGGTGGTTATAGCCACCGACAATCTCATAAAGGTGTGCACCGATGGTGTAACATGGAGCCCTGGTTCAGCCGGGTTCGATGCCCATGGTAACCTCTCATTCATGGTTTGTGACCCTATGAAGCTAGCCACATCACCAAACATGAAATCCACCTCCACCTCATCGTCTTCTACATACTCTTGGAAGAAAGACTTTCCTATGCAATTTGGCATCCCGATTCCTGTTATTTGTGATTGGTTAAACCAGCATTGGGAAGGAAGCCTTGATGATTTGGTCAACAAACCAAAACTACCCCTTATTAGATTAATGTCAACCGGCCAAAAAAGTGAACAATCATGTACTTCGTTCACTATGAGACAAGTATTCAAAACTACCGAACCTGAAAATGACCCAACAAGAACTCCATCATCAGCAAATGTGACCTCAAAATCCAAAGACCACCCTGGGCCCGGTTTTTCTTCTTCTCCTTCCCCTGTCACAAATAGTTCTCAAGATGAAACACCATCGCATGATCAACTTAGTCATGTACAGGGCATCCCGATTCCTGAGATATATGAGTCACCAAAACTCTCATCTGTCCCATTCATGAAAACCCAAAGCACCCAGATCCAGCTTTTAGACATCAATTTCCCTCCCAAGATTGTTAAACCAATCGGGTCAAGCCAACCTGTCAAAAAACAATCAAATCCTATAGTGGAAGCTGAGATGGCTTCAATGAGTTCGGTCAACGGGGCCGAGAGTGAGGTCCGGTCTTGTTCGTCCACGGGCCAGGTCTCAGACGGACAAAATGGGTATATTAGTGAAGGCGAGACCACCATGTACTCAGCAGAAACAGCTGAGAGCCGTAATTTTCCGAGTCCTAAAGAAGGACGGTTAAGGTTAGGTCAGCAGCAGGTTGGGAGGAGCCAGAGCTGTGTGAACTACAACAGATGGGGTCCGGTCCAGGCTAACCCAGTGGCTCGTGGGCGTGCACTTGAAAAGCAAAGAAGCTTCATGCAGGGTAGAAAGGTCTATTCACAAGGTGCAGCATCTCAGAGGAGTAATGACTATTATAGTCCTACTGTGTCATCCATCATGAAGAAAAGGAACAGTTTGGAGCAGCAGTGGCCTAACAGGTCTCGTCGCCCAAGTGCAGTTCATTCCTCACCAAAATGGGCGTTTTAACGTTGTTTCAAGGTAATAAAATTGTTGTATATCTTTTCTCTTATATTTATTTTTTGGATGAAATCTCTATATGCTTACATTGTAACTAGTTTTATGGCCTAAATGTGCAGTTTGAGTTAAGGTTTTTTTAGATTCTTAAAATTTTTGTATCAAAAGTTCGACGAAAGGGGATATGTTGTTGTACTTCTATCTTATCAAATTAATTGTAAATTGTGTGACCAATTTGTAAGCTAGAATGATATGTTTGTCCCATGTAATGATACAGGTTCTGGTTTACAGTCATAAGATTCATTTATTTACTGCAATTTTATTTTCATTTATCTTCTGTTCACCATTGATGATGGAGAGAGGTTGCTGGCAATTGTGTTTTAAAAAATTCCAACGAAAGGCGCAGACGATTCAACTGATTTTCATTGGAACTAACCCCTGGATTGAACTTGTACATGTAACATAGATTTACTACTACTTTCAAAACTTAAAACTTTTAACCTATTTGACCTACTAAGTCACTAGTTTTGGTACATATAATAATAACCTGTGACAATGTTCAATGTATTTGTCAAGGCGGTTGAGTATATGATACGAGGGGTGGAAGAAGATACCTCCATTTTCAGTTCAACCTATATATATATAGAAAAGATCATTTGAGAACCGTTTTTATTGCGAGAACCACGAGAACCATTATGGACCAATCAATTAGTGTCTTGTCTTAGTTAATTAAATTAAACAAAAAAGGGCAAATTGGTAAATTAAAAATTGTGTCGGGATTTAACGTAGCCGCCGTTTTCTAATTTTCTTCCTTTTGAAAGTTTATGGTAATTGTTTATTCTTCATATCATACAGCTAATCTATTTATTTATTTATTTATTCTTTTTTTTTCTTTTTTATAAATTGCAAAGAATTATTATTTTCTTATTTTTTCTTTTTTTATTACCTTTTTCTCTATTTATTAATCACAATAATTTATATTTTTATTAGAATTTTTTGAATTATATATTAAGTATTTATACCCCATAGATCCTTTTTGTTAATTTTTTTTGTGTTGGCAATGAGTTTGACTAAACTAACTTTGAGTTACACGTGTATTAGAGTTGCAAACGAACCGAACGAACACGAATGAAGGCCTGTTCGTGTTCGTTTGTTTAAATTTAGCCGAACAAAAAACGAACACGAACGGATAAACAAACGAATATTTGTGTTCATGTTCGTTCGTTTAACTTTAGTCGAACATAAACGAACGAACATATATACAAATATAATACAAAGCTACCATTATTAAATATAAATAGACACTAACTACGTGTATATATGTGTCAGAGATATTGTGTATGTATATATGTATATACATCTATGTACACACACACACACACACATATATATATACACATACATATAAACAAACGGATAAACGAACGTTTACGAACATAATGAACGAACGAGGGTCTTTGTTCGTGTTCGTTGATTTAACTAAACGAATAAATATTTTTGTTCATGTTCGTTTGTTTATTACATAAACGAACATCTCGCCAAACAGTTCACGAACACAAATAACGTGCACATATGCATCTAGGGATATATGTGCATATGCATATATGCACGAGATGCACACGTGCACGGTGCATATATGCACCCAAACGCACATGTGCTAAAACAAAACCTAGTAGTGTGAACAGGTTGTGCACATATGCACCATGCATATGTGACTTTACTGTATGTGCTAAAAAATCTACTGTAATATGCACATTTGCATTTATCCGCACTTGTGCTTGAAAAAATCGAGTTGTATGTGCACTTGTGCAAATATCTGATGTTGTGTTAGAAAAAAACTCAACAAAAACGAATTATTTTTGAAAAAAAACGAGTGGTATGTCGACATGTGCATATGCATATATGCACGACATGCACACGTACACAGTGCATATATAGTCACCCAGACACACCTATGCAGTATTAGCAGGTGGTGCACAGATGCATATGTGCTTGAAAAAAATTGAGTGTTATGTGTACATGTGCATACATCTAATGTTGTGCTACAAAAAAAACCCGGCAAAAACGAATTTTTTTTCTTTGAAAAAATATAGCAATATGGATGTCATATTAAAGAGCATATTTTTCTCGTTA
>JAUEJL010079469.1:0-27503 GCA_032274825.1 Drosophyllum lusitanicum
TAGCTTGTCTATGTGTTAGACAAATTAATTGCCACCTTTTATTGTACTTAGAATTTCCGCTTCTAGTACATGTAATTTTTGATTCATATCAACAAGAATTATATAAAAGTATAATGGTGTGTATTCAACCCCCCCTTCTACAAACATTTGTTGTTGCATACTCAATCTGGAACTAAAATTATGGGTTTGATTAACCGTGAGTACTTGTACAAGATATATTTACGCCTGCTTTTAACCTTCTAATTTGGTAGTTAAATTAAATAATCTAATATTTATGATGGCTAATGAAAAATAACTTTTTGTCTTTTCTGGTGGAAAAAAGTATTAGATATATATATACATATATTGTACAAGTAAGAAACAAAGATTAACTCTATAATGACTAGCATCGTATCCGTACAATGTTGATACGGTAAATAGTTTATTTTATAACTTGTTGTTTTCAAGAATGTAATGATATGTTATTCCTACGATTCAATGTCACAAAAAAGTTTTCTACAACATCATGTTCGTTTTTTTCAAATTTTCTTTTATTTGCATCAATTATTTTATTATTTTTAAAAATAAATTCTAAAAGACATTAGAATAAGAAAAAAGATTTATATTTATGAAATTAGGAGAAAGAAGTTAATAAGATTTTAAAAATTATATTGATGTATACTTGTGTTTGTGTAAGAGAGTGTGTTATTGTGAAAAAAATATATTTTAAATAAATAAAAAGTTAAAGTAAATCAGGAGAGAGAATAAAATGGTTAAAGATTGAGTGGATAAAATTAATTTAGATAAAATAAAAAATCAAAATTTTATTTTAATTGAATTTTAAGAACTCTTAAAATTAAAGATGAGAGAAAATGTTAAATGGTTTATATAGTAGTATAGATAAGCACTTTGGTTTTGGGTTCAAGTCTTGTTCAATTCATTATACTTTTTGTTCCCCTCTACATATTTATTTCTACTCTTTGGACATGTACTTTGCAAATTAGATTGTTTTTTACAGCACACAAATCCGACCCAAAACCATATAAATCGATCTCCGGCCAAACGTTTTCTTACACCTTCTAGTACCAAACTTTCAACCAAAAACATCAAAATCTATGAATTTAACGAAGAACCCATTTGACCCATTAACACCTCAACTTTTCAAGAATAATAATACTTGTTCCCAAATGATAGATGTTATCCTTCCGTTGTAAATCTTCAATTTAAATTCCAAATCTTACACTAGCATTTAGTTAATCTTCATGAGAGTTAGATATATGTGTGTGTGTTTACTAGAAGGAACAAGAAGCAAAGAATGAAGGAAACGAAAGAACAAGAAGAAAAGGAAAATCACAAGAAAAGGGGCCACCGACTCTTAGTTGTTGTTCCCTTTTGTAGTCGGTATCCCGCTCCCCTATTCGACTTACAACTCGTTCATACGCTATCCATAAATCCCAACGAGTATATATTTAGAATCATTATTTTAAACAATTTAATAATTTATAAATTCTATTAGTTTTTTCTCAACTTTCATTTAACATCTCATTTTAATAATTTATATAAGTTTGGAGTGTCACACACACACACACGGTAGTAGGCGTTTTTCATCAATCTTGAGGTTGGTTTAATATATAGTCACTGTCTATCAGTTTTGGAAGGATTCGTGTAGTGTCTTTTGTCATCAAGTGGGTTTATTATTTAGGCATCAACTTCCTGATTGAATGATTAACAGTTAGTTTTTGGTACATCATGTAAGCCATAGCTTGGTTTAATTGTCACCGTTCCTAGTTGTTTTGGAAGGATTGGTGCCGTGTATTTTGTTCATCAAGTTGGCTTTATTATTTGCTTATCAGCTTGTTGGTTTGGATGATTATTTATTGTTTATTAATGACCGAATCAGTTTGTATGGAATCAATATATTGAACTGAAGAATGGGTACTTCATATTTTTAGTGTGCATCAACTTTTTCTTTTGTGCTGAATCACGGTGGTTCATCAAAGCTTAACGTAATTTTAGAAGGTTACATGATTTTTGGAGTTGTTTTTAATGTTTAAATTCCTAATCTGCCCCGAATTATCTAATCGGTAGTTTTGCACAAGTAGTTTTTATCATTTTTTGTTGACTTTTGATGAAATATTGTGGCTCAGAATTTCTCTTACCTCTTTTTATTTTTAAATCATTTTTACAATAACTCTACCATATATATGTATGTATGTGCGTGCGTGTACACACACACCCTTCTCTCATTTAATTATCGTTTAAACGAAAATAAAAAAACCATTATTCTAAAAAGGAACACGGATTTTTTTAATTTCTCCCGCCATTTTTCATTTATTTGGCAATACAATAATATTCTAAAAGAAACACGGATTTAAACGTATATGATCAAGTATCAACTTGATATCGTAAGCTAAAAGAAACATGAGTTTTAAAGGAAAATATCAAAGAATTTATAGCCTATCAGTATCTGATATATAAGAATTAGTTTAAAAACTCGTGTATTATAAGGGTTTATTTTAGGAATCTTTTAATATTGTGTGATAAATAGGTAAATTTAGGATAAAGTTTAAAGGGTACGTGTGTAGAGTAGTTAAAAAAAAAAGAAATTGCTCAACAGGGGCTACCGGGCTTGTATTTTTGGCGCTCTAATACGCAGGAAATGAAAAGGCAACAAATGGCGGTGCATGAATGGATGAACAAAAGCAAATAAATAAATAAATAAATAAATAAGAGGATACGAAGAAACTGAGGAGACTAAATTTTCTTCGATCCTCACACCCTGATTGTAATTCTTCCTTCTTTTCCAACATCATGCTCTGTTTTACTTTAAAAACCCCTGTTGATTCCCCCTTTTTGCTACAGATTAAAGTTTCTGAAAAGGGAATCGTTATTCTTGATTATTGACACTGCATTACTACTAGCTACTGCATCCACGATCACTTCCTTTGACGGTAAGAAAACCCTTTTCATATCCTAAACAAAGGAAAAAGAAGCAACAAAACCCTTTTTTTCATATTATTTAAGTCAAGATTTGCAAGCATTTGATACAGGTGATCATGGAAGGAGATCAGTTCCTCAAGTTAAAAGAAGCTGAGCAGCGTAGGATCAATGACTTTGCCAACTTGATATTTTCATGGTCTCTTGATGATATTTTGAATGAGGACCTCTATAAAAACAAGGTATTTTTAAAAAACAAATCTATAACTTCTTTTTTTTCCTATTGCTTGAATTCTTTTATTGTTTTCGCTAGGTTTATTGGGACCTTGTTATTCGCCATTGCTGGTAATTATCAAGCGTTTCGTACACAACTAAGGGTTACTTCGTTTTTGAAAGCAATAAATATAGTCATATAGATTGGTACTTTGGTTTTTGAAATTAATCCTGTATTATGTGCATAATATCTCAAAGTCGAATACAACATTAGTCTGTTAATATTTTATTATCTTGAAGTTTAATGTTGCTTTACATATATCTCAAATTAGATCATGGGAAATCTTGACTCACAAGATTCAAGTCAATGCTTTAGTCTTTCCTTTGGGTTTTGAATGTTTAATATTGTCTTTGGCTCTTTGCTTCCTGACGAAGGTTGTTGACTTTGACCGTTGATCTAGTTCAAGTCTTGCTGTTGTATAGATAGATTGGTATTGATGTTTTGATCACTTTTTAAAACCGTTTTGATGACTTGATGCATCATATGTAGGTGGAGAATATACCACTTACTTTTAAGTCTGAAGAACACTATCTTGGTTCATTTGTTTATCATTTGCTAGAGGAAACACGTCATGAATTGGCCTCTTCTATGGAGATCATGTATAGAACTCCATATGCTGAGATGTTTTCATTTAGCAAGGCCAAAAGGGATGGAACAACGAGGCTGTATGATGTTACTGTTGGTCATTGGAAAAACAGATTTAGTGAACGTGGCAAAGAGCCTTACCGGACATTACCTGGTGATCTGCTTATATTAGTGGACGGCAAACCTGAAACCGTTGCTGATTTGCACCGGGTGGGTAGAACTTGGGTTTTTTCATTGGTTACTAAGATCCCAGAGGATGATAATGAAGATTATACTGAAAGAGCATCTTCAGATTTTAAAGTTAGGCTTTCTCAAGATATTGAATTCCAAGATGGGATGTTTGTTATTTTCTTGATGAATATTACAACCCAGAAAAGAATATGGAATTCATTGCACATTCGTCGAAATATGAATATCATTAAAGAGGTTCTTTACTCTGATTTTGCGGTAAGAATTTGGTTTAAGACTTTAAGTAACTCTATCAATTGGTTGAATATCATTTTTTCAAGTTGTGATATCTATATTAACTACAAAAATGTTTGTTACAGGATAAAGAAAACTGCGATATTTGTTCTTTTGACAGAGATGTTTCTCAAAAGTTCGATCAGCGTTTTTTGAATCAGCTTAATGAATCTCAAAGAGGGGCGATTATGGCAGCCCTTTGTAAAACGGAATGCTGTCATGGTTCTTTTGTGGAACAAATATGGGGACCCCCTGGAACAGGAAAAACAACAACTTTAAGTGTGTTGTTGTCTATTCTTTTGCAAATGAAGCGTAGGACACTCACTTGTGCTCCAACGAATGTGGCTATAGTTCAAGTAGCTTCACATGTGCTGAGTTTAGTAAAGGAATTGTTTAATACTGCAACTGTAACTGGTGATTCATTATGTTGTATTGGAGATGTGCTCTTGTTTGGAAATAAGGAGAGGCTGAGAGTTAGTGCAGACATTGAAGAAATCTATTTGGAGCATCGGATTAAGAGTCTTACAGAGTGCCTTGGGTCTTTCACTGGTTGGAAGCATTGCATCAGATCTATGATTGATTTACTTGAAAGTTGTGTTTCTCAATATCATGTTTTTGTAGAAAATGAGTTGCACAAGGCAGAACAACTAAAAAAGGAATTGCTCGAAGAACAACAGAAAAATGAATTGCCCAAAGAACAGCTGAAAAAAAAATTGCTCAAAGAACAACCGAAACATGAAAGTCCAAAAGAAACGGAAGCGAACAAGTTAGAAATAAAATCATTCATTGAGTTTGTGCGAGATTGTTTTAGTCATTCTGTACTGCCGCTTAGAAGGTGCATTGTTACATTGTGTACTCATATCCCAAAAAGTTTTCTGAGAGAGCATAATTTCCAAAATATGGTTTCTCTTCTGGAAAATTTAAGCTTTTTTGAATCATTGTTATTTGAAGAGAATCTGGTTTCGGAAGAACTTGAAGAACTTTTAAATTCTAAACCATTGCAAGATGAATTTGTGGAGTTGGGGGATACGTCTTCAATCAATATTGTTAGGGCCATGTGTTTATCTGTTTTAAGAACTCTGCAGATATCTCTTGAAGGACTCAGTCTTCCAGATGCTTTAAACAGACGTGCAATAATGGACTTTTGTTTTGAAAGGGCTTCTCTTATATTCTGCACAACATCTACTTCTTACAAGTTGCATAATGTTAAAATGAAGCCTTTGAACATTTTGGTCATAGACGAAGCTGCCCAATTGAAAGAGGCCGAGTCCACCATTCCGCTTCAAATTCTTGGTTTGAAGCATGCTATTCTTATTGGAGATGAGTGCCAATTACCTGCAATGGTTACCAGCAAGGTAAGCCTATACTTGATTCTTATTGCTTTAATTTTACTTTCAAGCTGTGCTTAATTAGGCTGAATATTTGTGGACAGGTTTGCATTGACTCTGGCTTTGGAAGAAGCTTATTTGAGAGATTGAGTTCTTTGGGGCATTCTAAGCATTTACTTAATGTGCAGTATAGGATGCATCCTTCCATAAGTTTTTTCCCAAATTGGAATTTTTATCAAGATCAGATCATGAATGCAGAAAATGTGACATGTAAAAGTCATCAAAAACGATATCTTTCAGGACCGATGTTTGGGTCGTATTCATTTATAAATGTTGTTGGTGGAAGAGAAGAAAAGGATGATGACGGACGCAGCCGAAGAAATATGGTTGAGGTAGCTTTAGTGCTTAAGATTGTACAAAATCTCTACAAAGGTAAGTATGTTGGTGATTTTCCATCTTTGCACTTCATTTCACTTAAGATTAACCTATTTTTCACCTTTATAGCATGGCAGGAATCAGGGAAGAAAGTTAGTATTGGTGTTGTATCTCCTTATGCTGCCCAGGTTGTTACCATTCAAGACAAACTAGCTCGCAAGTATGAGAAACTTGATGGATTTTCAGTAAAGATAAGGTCCATTGATGGGTTTCAGGGTGGCGAAGAAGATATCATTATTTTATCAACAGTAAGATCTAATAGCCATGGGTTTGTTGGTTTCATATCTAGTCCTCAAAGGACTAATGTAGCCCTGACCAGAGCACGGTATGATATCCTGTCACTTTCTTAATATTAAGCCTTTACAATTACCTTCTTAATAAGTGTAAGTATGATTAATCTACTTATGAAGGAATCGGTTGGGGTTGTGTTTCATTCAAAGGGGTCTTTAAACAAAGTTTAGCTAAAATGGCAACAGATCAAACGGTCAAAACTTGTTCAAAGTCTATTCTTAATGCATACCACCTCTTATTTTTTTAATTCAAAGATGCATATTATTTTTGTGATTGTATTGCTATTGTAGCATAAGGAAAACACAATAACTATTTTTAGAATCTTTTAAATTAGACAAAAAGTGTGCATACCAATTCGACTCAGTTTGACTCTTACTGAATGACCCTTTTCGACCTAAATTTGTTTTGACCTGTCTATTTTCACACTTACTGCCTTTCTTCCAGAAAAGTATGGTCTGACTCTGTCCCTGTAATGTCTCTCGTTTCTGTCTAGGCATTGTCTTTGGATATTAGGCAATGAAAGAAACCTCATTAATAGCGACTCTGTATGGAAAGAACTAGTCTTTGATGCAAAGAATCGTCATTGTTTGTTTGATGCTGATGCTGATGATTGCTTGAAGATGACGATAATAGCTGCAAAGAAAGAGCTAGAACAACTGGATGATCTGGTTAATGGGAATAGTATACTTTTTAAAGATGAAAAATGGAAGGTATTCTCTCCGAACGATGAAATTTGTACCATATTTTCTCATAATGTAACATTGTATTTGTTCCTTATATTTGTTGCTCTTTATGCCATCAGGTTCTCTTCAGTGATGATTTCAGAAGATCGTTTGGAAAACTTACATGTGGTCGTCTAAAGAAGCTAGTTTTAAATCTTCTATTGAAACTTTCTAGTGGTTGGCGACCCAAGAACCTAAATGTTGACATTTGTTGTGAAAATTCATCACAAATTGTGAAAAAGTTTAAGGTTGAAGGTCTGTATATTATTTGCTCGATTGACATCATTAAAGAAGTCAAATACATGCAAGTTTTGAAGGTCTGGGATGTATTACCCTTGGACGAGATTCCTAAACTCACAAAACGACTTGAGAGCATATTTTCTGCCTACACAGACGAATACATTAATCGTTGCACAGCAAAAAGTTTGGAGGGGTGAGTTCATTCATTGTCTACTGAATCTTAGTTCTTAAACTTGTGATTTTACATAATCATTTTACCTCTTTTTCTATTATATTTGTTCAGGAATTTTGAAGTTCCGAGGAGTTGGCCAGCATCCCAAGAAATTATCAGATTTCGTCATCTATGTGAAGGTGACAACGAAGCGAGCTCGAATCCTGATGATGGTAGAAATTATGTTGAGAACTCAAAAGTGAACGAAAGCTTATTACTCATGAAGTTCTATTCGTTGTCACGAGGGGTGGTGAGCCATTTGCTTTCTGGTAAAGAACTTGATCTACCAATGCAAGTAACTGATGAACAGATGGACATTATACTATTTCCCAAAAGTTCGTTCATAATTGGGCGATCAGGAACCGGGAAAACCACTATTTTGACAATGAAATTGTACCAAAACGAACAGAGTTTTCGCCATGCTACTGAAGGGATTAATGAAGAGGGAAGCAGTCAAATTAGTGACGATGAAGTTGATGATTCTGAAAATAAAAAACCAAGTGTTCTCCGACAGCTTTTTGTGACAGTAAGCCCAAAGTTGTGTTATGCTGTGAAGCAACATGTGTCCCACCTTACAAGGTGTGCAAGTATCTATTTTTTAAAATTATATTTGTCATGCATTGAATATATTTTCTGATTTGTAGAGTTATCAATTATGTATTTGACAGTATTTCATGCACTGGGAATTCGTCAGCAGAGATCAATCTTGATGATGCTGATTTCACTTCAGCATTCAATTATATCCCGGACACATTTGTTGAAATTCCTGTGAAAAGTTACCCTCTTGTTATAACATTTCAAAAGTTTTTAATGATGTTGGATGGCACATTGGGGAGTTCTTATTTTGAAAGATTTCTCGAGGCAAGAGAAGTTTCTCATGGCAACCATACAAGTTCAAGATCTGTTGCACTGAAAACTTTTATAAGATTAAGGGAGGTTACTTTTGATAGGTTTTGCTCACACTATTGGCCCCACTTCAACTCAGATCTTAAAAAGAAGCTTGATCCCTCTAGAGTGTTCACTGAAATTATTTCTCATATAAAAGGGGGCCTCCAAGCAGGTGAATACAGTGATGGCAAACTGAGCTATGAGGGTTACTCTTCGTTGGCTGAAACTCGTTCTTCAACTTTGGCAAAACAGAAAAGAGAGATTGTATACACTCTCTTTCAAGCCTATGAAAAGATGAAAACTGAACGTGGGGAATTTGATTTGGGAGATTTAGTAAATGACATTCATCGTCGCCTTGAAAATGTAAAATATGAGGGCGACCAGATGGATTTCATTTACGTTGATGAAGTTCAGGATCTTAGCATGAGGCAGATTTCTCTTTTCAAATACATTTGCCAAAATGTTGATGAGGGATTTATTTTCGCTGGTGATACTGCTCAAACCATTGCACGAGGAATTGATTTTAGGTTTCAAGATATACGATCTCTATTCTATAAAGAGTTTTTAACCTCCAAAACAACTGGAAAACTTGCAAAAGGCCTTGTATCGGAGATTTTTCAATTAAAGCAGAATTTTAGAACTCATGCTGGTGTGCTGAATTTAGCTCAGAGTGTCATTGACATTCTGTACTGTTACTTTGCTCATTCAATTGACATTTTGGAGCCTGAAACTAGTCTTATATCTGGGGAAGCTCCTGTTTTACTTGAGTCTGGGAATGATGAAAATGCAATTGTGACAATCTTTGGTGGCAGTGGAAGTGGTGGGGAAATTGTTGGTTTTGGTGCTGAACAGGTGATATTGGTACGTGATGATTTTGCAAAAACTGAAATTTGTGATTATGTGGGAAAACAAGCTCTTGTTCTCACCATAGTGGAGTGTAAAGGTCTTGAATTTCAGGTCAGGTTCTTACCCTTGCTTAATGCAAGCATCATATTATGTTATTATGTGATTTAAAATTGCATCCGTATCTTGACGAGTACATGAAGTTCAGGATCTTAGCATCTGTATCTTGACGTTTGTCTGCCATGATTTATAGGACGTATTGCTTTACAACTTTTTTGGGACATCGCCCTTGAAAGACCAGTGGAGAGTAATTTACGAGTACATGAAGGATCGGGATTGGCTTGATAAACAGCTTCCGCAATCTTTCCCGGAGTTTAACGAGACAAGACACAGTGTCTTATGTTCTGAACTAAAACAGTTATATGTGGCTATAACTCGAACGAGGCAAAGGCTATGGATTTGTGAGAACAAAGAGGAGCTTTCTAAGCCGATGTTTGATTATTGGAAAAGAAGGGGACTTGTTCAGATACGAAAGCTGGATGATTCAGTGGCACAGGCTATGCGTGTTGCAAGCAGCCCTCAAGAGTGGAGAGAACGTGGCAAAAAGGTTTAATGATTTTTTTATTCTTTGATCTACTATGGCGATATTATTCAAATGATTCGTTATTTTGTAACCTTATTTGATATGATTTTTATTTTTATATGGGTTTCAGCTTTTTTATGAGAATAATTTTGTGATGGCAACGATGTGCTTTGAAAGAGCTGGTGACACAATGTGGGAAACATTGGCCAAGGCTTCTGGTCTCAGAGCATCTGCGGATCAAATGCGGGGAACAAATCCTGAAGCTTTTTTGGGTTATGTTAGAGAAGCAGCCGGAATGTTCGAGTCTATCGGGAAACACGAGTCTGCTGCTTCTTGCTATTGTGATTTGGGAGAGTATAAAAGAGCCGGTATCTTCTTTTATATGCCCATCTAAAGATCAAGTGATTGATTTAGTTTTATCAACTTTTATTTTTGAATTAAATCATTTAAAATTACTTCTCAGTTTTGACCATGTACTTGTGAATGGTTTTCATGCGGGCTGTGTTTAAAATTGTGCAAAGTTTATCTTATTATTGTAGCGGTTTTGTTTTATTTATCTTATTTAACACAACCTGAACCAACATGTTTTAACTTGTATTAAAGTGACCTGTTCTAAACCTGGCCTGGCATATTGTTGCTCATCTAATTTATCTTGTGTATGTGCAGGAGATATCTATTTGGACAAGTGTGGAAAATTTTTTGCAGCAGCAGAGTGTTTCACTCTAGCAGACTGCTATAGCGATGCCGCCGAAGCTTACGCCAAGGGCGACCAGTTTTCCTACTGTCTGTCAGTTTGCAAAAAAGGGAAACTATTTGATAAAGGGTTGCAGTACATTGAATACTGGAAAGTGCATGTTAGTGATCAAAGCAAAGAAATAGAACAGATAGAACAAGAATTTTTAGAGAGTTGTGCTCTCGATTACCATGACCATAAAGATCTTAAATCCATGATGAAATTTGTGAGAGCCTTTTGTTCTATGGAATCTAAGCGTGTTTTCTTGAGGTCCTTAGGCTGCTTTGATGACCTTTTGTTGCTGGAAGAAGAATCGGGCTATTTTCTGGAAGCTGCTGAGCTTGCCAGGTCATGGGGTGATGTTCTTAAAGAAGCTGATCTTTTGGGGAAAGCTGAACAGTTTAAGAAGGCAACTGTTTGCTTACTTTGGTATGTTTTTTTTAGCTCGTTATGGGGAAACGGAAACAAAGGTTGGCCATTGAAGCAGTTTTCTCAGAAAGACGATATTTGTGAAAAAGCAATGTCCTTTTCGAAAAGGGAATCGGACATTTTCTTTGATTTTGTTTGCAGTGAACTTAAAGTACTCTGTAATCAGCAGAGTAGCTTGCCTGAGCTGATAAAAGATTTGCACGCTTCCCAGAAAAACAAGAGTTTAAGGGGAGGAATATTATCCATCAGGAAAATCTTGGATTTACATTTGCATTTGAATTCAGCAAAGTATAACTGGGAGGACGAATTACCTGTTGACATTTATAAGCACTGTGAGGACTTAACCTTTCAGAATCGTGTTTCTGTTAGAACTCTTGTTTTTTATTGGAATATGTGGAAGGAGAATGTTGTGGATATTTTCAAGAGTCTTGGAAGTTTTAACAATGAAGAACCAAATGAACACCAGAGTCATGTTGATTTCAATCTAAATTATTTTGGGGTGAGGAAACAGTGGGTAAATGGCAAAACTGTTTACTTGTTGGTCAACAAAGATGCTGATTGGGTAAGGAATGCTGGTCAAAAGGGTCTTCATAGAGACGGGAAGCTTTTAACAATGGATATCAGGGAGTTGGTGTTTGCTATCAGGTCTCATTGGCAGTCGGAATTGCTTTCGGTGGGTCTAAAGGTACTTGAAACTCTTGAATGTCTCTATAAGTCAAAGTCAAATGGTTCTGCATTTCACCAAAGCACATCTCTCCTTCACATTTTTGAGGTTTCCACGTTTCTTTTAGACTGCCAGTACCTTAACATCACAAAACCTTATAAGCTGCAAAGATTCCTTGGAACCTCTACAACTTATTTTGATATTGTGTTTCCTTTAGACTGGCGGAAATCTGTCTCTGCTGATTTGATTTCTTTAAGGGATACTGATCTTTCATTTAGCTTGCTTGATGAGATTGTTCATCAAATTGTTGACTTCAAGGGCGACCTTAACTACTGGACAATCGGGAGGGTGATGATGATATGTTTCGGCTCCAGAAAACCCGTAGCACTTTACGAGCATATTTCTACACGGATTCAGTGGAATCCTGCATGGAACTCGTTTTTTGAGATATTCTGGAATGGTGGCTTGAAAGATATTCATGCTGCTCAAGCACTCCAGACTGCTTTGGAGGATACATTTAGAGCTAACTGGAGGCAGCCTGGTTACATAACACCTCACAGTTTTGTTTATCTCTTGGAGACTCTTCTTTTCATGTCATCTTTCTCTTCAAGAATCTTTTTCACTACAAAATCTTCTTTTCTTGGATGGTTTACACATCTTCACTCTATTTCAACTTCATCAGCACCCAAACAGGTCATTTCAGATCGTGCTATACACTTTATTGTTGATATAGTTCAACAAGTTCTCTACAATAAACACGATACTGCATCATGGATTCATGAATCGAAGATTGGTTCTTACTACCATCAACTTTTAGCGTTGAAGCTGGTTATGATATTGTCTTTAATTTGCCTCCAATTAGAATATTCTCAAGTTTCTCAAGTGCTACTTGATTTGTTGTTGGGGAGTAACAATATTGCATATTTGCTTCCACAAAAGTTTCTATTTGGTCTTTTAAGGAGAAAAAAGGGTCGTGACATGAATTTGTGTCCAGATGTGGTTGCAGAAGCATTTATGAGTATAGAGGATCCTCTTTTGATCGTGCGCTCAGGAAATGTAAATCCAAGAATCCATGCACCTCGTGCTATAGTTGTAGAACTCCCGAAATCTAAAAAGGAGATAATGTGTGTATTGTTCCCAGGGAAAACACCTTCTGACCAAAATCTTTCAAAAAATGATGGTTGTGGGATGATTCCTGAGGCACCATCTTCAAACATATTACCAGAAGCAAATCTGAAAGTAAATCCTTTGGAAATGCAAATGAACTGGAAAGTTCTGGAAGATGTTTCTGAAGCAATAAAGAAGGGAGTGGCACTTAATGAGTTATCAGCTGCAACTATGATAAAGGTAATATTATAACACACTTTAGCTACTGTCCTTGACTCCTTGTGGATGGGAAATTTGTGAATAAGTTTTTCTTTTAATTTTGTATTCGTCTAAGTTAATTCACATTTTTGGAAAGTAAATCCTTTGGAAATGCTTCACTTTTTTTCATTTGTACCTCTTGAGGTTATGAATAATTTTTTTAATTTTATTTTTATTAGTCCAAGTTTGATGATTTTGACTATCTGCTTTTTTGTAAGAAGGAATTGGATAAAAATATACGCACTTTAGCTACTGTTCTTGCGGATGAAAAATCTTGTGGTGGAGAAGATACAATACTCATACGCGATGCAATAAGTGAAATGAAGTTTCTTTCCTCTGCAGTTGATACGAGGTTAGGCTTGCAAATATTGCATAATTAAGTGGTTTATTTATTCATCCTTCAGCTGATTTTGATGGGTTTGGATCCTTTTCAGTGGACATAAAGTGGAGCCTCCAGCTGGCATGAAGAATGCGCAAGGGGTTGTGGAGAAACTGCAAAGTGTTAGGCCAAAGATAGATGATCTGTTGAACCATTCTGTCCTGACGCAGGAATCAAAGGTTGATGAAATTATGGTGTCAGAATGCAGCAGTGCAACCAAGGTTAAAGAAACATGGGAGGAGAAGAATCAACAAGCGGAAGTGGTGTCAGAAAAACAAAGTGGTGATGGTAACACTCAGAATGTCAAGAAAAAGAAAGGGAAGGGAGGAAATAACAAAGGGAAGAAGAGTACAAAGAACAAAGGTAAGAAGAAATGACGTGAGCAATCAGGTGGACTAGTGATCACCTATTTTTACTATGTTGGTTTGAAATATTTGTACATCTTATAGTCGGATGATTTATATCCTCTAAACCTGTATGCTTATGAAATGTTGATCCAATTCCACGTCTTGTTTGTGAACGAAACGAAGAACGTGATCAAACTGTTTTGTAAAGAGTAATTGGAAATGTAACTTGTAACATTAAATCTTTTCACGGACGGTTTATCATCCACCGCGTTAGACTTTTTATGGCTCACTGCATCACTTTATCCTCTTTGGACGTTTTTTTTACTTTTTTGTTTGCCACCTGAATGGTGAGGACAGGCGGCCTGGTACATGAATACTAGAGCAACATCACATTTGGCATATGATAAAAGTGGTGTAAAAAACCTTGGTAGTAAATTGCTGAAATGTATGGAATCGCACATGAGAATCATTAATGACGAGCTATGTGATTGCCAAAAGCTCCATTGCACCAATTCACCCTTTCCTAGGGGTGTGTATAGAGCAGTTTGATTCCATTATGATCTAAAACCGAACTCATAAACGATTTTGGTCAATAGTTTCCGTTAACAAATCAGTTTTGATTAACCGTGAGTCCTTGTACAAGATATATTTAGGTCTTCTTTTAACCTTCTAATTTGGTAGTTAAATTATATAATCTAATCTTTACGATGGCTAATGAAAAATAACTTTGTCTTTTTTTGTGGAAAAAATATATTAGATATATACATATTTTGTACAAGTAAGAAACAAAGATTAACTCTATTATAATGACTAGTATCGTACCCGCACAATGTTGCTGCGGTAAATAGTTTGTTTTATAACTTGTCGTTTTTAAGAATGTAATGATATGTTATTCGTGCGATTCAATGTCACAAAAAAGTTTTCTACATCATGTTCGTTTTTTTCAAATTTTCTTTTATTTGCATCAACTATTTGATTAATTTTAAAAATAAGTTCTAAGAGACATTAAAATAAGAAAAAAGATTATATTTATGAAATAAGGAGAAAGAAGTTAATAAGATTTTAAAAATTATGTTGATGTATACTTATGTTTGTGTGAGAGAGTGTGTTATTGTGGAAGAGAATATTTTAAATAAATAAAAAGTTAAAGTAAATTATGAGAGACAATAAAATGGTTAAAGATTGAGTGAGTGAGATTTAATTTAGATAAAATGAAAGGTCAAGATTTTGTTTTAATTGAATTTTTAAAACTCTTAAAATTAAAAAGGAAAGAAAATATTAAATAGTTTATATTGTAGTATAGATAAACACTTTTGTTTTGGGTTTGTAGGCCGGGGTTCAAGCCTTGTTCACTTAATTAGACCACCAGCAACTAACCCAACTTACCCCATGCCATATTAGCATCCACATCATCTTCCACCTCCAACCCTCTCTAACCCATAAATCCCCACATCCAACCCTATTCAACTCTACATCAAATATTAATAAAAAATATAAATTATAAGAGAGAGAAAGAAGAAGAAAAAAAAGGTACCCGGGTTCGGCGACTCAATGGCTCGGGAACCCGCCATCACCCTAAGGGGGGCGATGGTGTTCCCATCTAACCCAACACAACCCGCCATCGGGTATACATACCGATGCAGGTGGTCTTATACGTTTTGTTCCCCTCTACATATTTATTTCTACTCTTTGGACATGTACTTTGCAAATTAGATTGTTTTTTATAGAGAACCATTGCTGACAATTTTATCTTTCTTCCTCACGCTGTTAAGTAGGTAATATTCCTTTCTTTGTTTTCCATTTGAGTTTTTCAGTTTTTTATTATTATATTAAAACAATTAAGTTATATGTTATTTAGTTTTGTCTTATATATTTTAGTATATAATGTTAGTTTTAAATATGAACTCATATCTGTGACCATCTTATGTTTACATCTCGATATAAATTATATCGTAATATGATATTTGTAACATCGCGATTTACAGGTCAAATTTTCACTTTTTAGAACTTGTAACTCAAACATATTTGAGTTTGATAATCAAACAACAGAAGTCTTATCAGAGTATTTCTTTATTTAAAATAACCCAACTGGGTTTTCAATTTACAAACTGGTGTTACCAACATCAATGTCGACCGACCATCATACCTGTTAACGAACAACAAGTGTCCCACCACCACAAAAGCAACCCCCTACAACGCCAAACATAAACACCTGCAAAAGCATACAAATTAGAAGAGAGTTAGCTTTAAAAGCTAGTAAACACAAATATAACCATAAACATCACATAGCACATAAGGCATCACATAATAACACAAACAGTGCTATCCTATCACATTGTCGTATCTCGCAGGGTTGCAAATCCGCCTCAACGATCCTAACTGGGAATTAAGCACACCCAACCGTGCTGGTGGGTGAGGAGGTAGCGGTCTACCAAGCATCGTTATAGAGCCAACGACTCCCTTGGGTTCGGCGGGTAGCTGATTGCCCCTTATGTCAAGGAACGGCGGTCCTGCGGAACCCCATTGATTCCGACCCATAAGTCCCCTGGGATCTAAATCCCGACCCATAGGATCTACCGGAACCCAGTTATATAGTGAACCCGATCCGAAGGATCTATCGGGATCCCATATCAGCTGACCTCAATCACACGACTGTGAAATAGTCCACAAACGTCCGGACATATCACATACACAAAGATGATCCAAATATGATCCAATAGCATGCATGCATTAACACAACATTAACTCTTACTCATACACAATGAGCAGAACACATGAGTGCAACTTTGCCATGGCATAAAATCATTGCATAGATCATTAAACATGTATTCAATCACTATCATTGTGTACCTAGTCAACATAGGCATCCCATTTATCATATCATCATGGTTTAAAACATAGTAGGTATAGGGTACACATAAGTCCAAAGTACTCATGAACTACTTTCCTACAATTAGTTAGCAACTATGCTTGATATTGCTTTAAACATAACATTCTTGGGTTATCACTAACTTGCTCAATCAATTGGGTAGCATACCATTATAGGTAGCATTAGCTTTTTATTTGCTGGGAGCATAGTTTACTTACCTTTTAATATTTGTATTGCTTGTTATTGGTTATTAGTTAATCAATGATCAATGCTAGATCATATTCATATTAATTGTACTATCAACATATCGATTGAGCTTACCCATGATCACATTTAGAGTTACTTTCTTGGTCATACATGAAACCATAGACCATTATGTTTCGTACACAACTAATTGAAATCAATAATTACATAATCACTACGTAACGATTAATGGTTAAGTCAGTACTCACCTGGGCCCAAAATGTGTGTAACAATCCTTTATCGAAGTCTCTTATCCTCTTGTTAACATATAACTGTAGTACAAACAATAATACATCAACCAAGCAATTTCAGCTTACTGGCGTCCATGTCCTCGACGCGACGTGTCATCTGAAGAACAATTAACAGTTCGCAACTTGCTGCAGTTCAATTTATCTTTGATCCAAACTCAAATCCAATTATTCCATATCAGTTTTACAGTTTTCTAAGGTTATATAACATCATTTAACACCTTACAAATGACATTTATCCCTTAAAATCATCAAGAACACCAATTAATCTCAAAACTCACTCTTGAATCATCCAAATGGGTTTTATCCCAAAATCAATAAATCACCACTTGAAATCACCAATTCAAACTAGTTTTGATTCTAAGAAGGTGTAGGAACAAATTTCAAGCATCAAATTCATTTCTTAGATGCAATCTCAAGATTGACCCGTTACCCCTATAAACCCTCAAGAACGAGAAGAACAAAAGATGAACACTTACAAGTGAAGAAGAAGATGATGATGATAATACAACTTGAATAGTCTCTAAGATCTCAATTTCCAGATTTGAAGGTGGTTTAAACTCTCTTATGAAGCTTCTTCAAGACAAATATATATGGGTGGTTGTGTGTGTATATGAATGAATAAAACAAAAAAGAAGAAGAAAAGGGGCCGCCGCCCCATATATGGGTATTATTTCAAATACGGGTATCTCGCTCCCCTAACTGACTTACAACTTAACCAAATGATATCTATAAATCCCAACAAGGATATATTCGAAATCATTATTTTAAACCATTTAATAATTTACAACTTCTATTCATTTTCATAATTATTTTCCATATTCAAGTTAAATACCAATATTACGAGAAATACTTATATACTTGAACTTTTTATTTATTTCATATATAAGAATAGAACCCCACAAGCATATGGTATAACTAGGTCCACTTCAGACTGTTACAATATTTATCTAAAAAATTACATATTTAGAAATTGGAATACTAAATATTTTCATTTCGTATAGTCTATATATAATGACTATTTTTATTATTAATCTGAAAATCACCGTTATCATTGCCGGTATTAACTTTTACATTACTGCTTTGTTTTATTATTGTTATTCTATTCTATTGTCTTGTATTTTTGTTCCGTATGTTATCTGAATTATATACATTATTGCACCTTAGTGAATATAACTGGAAGAAGGATAACATTAATACATGTGTTTCAAAATCCCGCAGCGGAAAGTCAAATCTTAATTACATGCAAAAAAGTAGTTGTTTAAAGTGATTGGAAATCAAAATTACAGCGTATAATTTTTACAATTACACTAATTTAATCTTCAATTGAACTAAATTAACATATAGAGCTCATACTTTATAAACATATAGAGTTGGTGCATCATTTATTTTCATTAACACTCACCTAAACTACTACAATCACTATGAACTCTAAAAGCAACGCCATCAAAACTCTAATGATTGTTAATATAGACAACTAAAAAGATGCATGACTAAACATGCTCCAATGATTGTTGAGACTTAATAGATGTGGTGACTGTCAATTGAAAAGATAACAATCTTAATCGTTTTTCTTTGAACATGTATTTCTTTCATCTCAAATATATTATTAATTGCGTTAATTTTCATGTGAAAGTAATCTCATCTGTGCTTACAAAGGAACTGTTTCGGCCCAAACCCGCTAAATTCGTACTTACCAAGTGTAATGCCCCAAAATTTTAAAAAGATATAAAAATACTTCTCATAAATAATTCAAATAGTTCAAATTCAGTTAAGCACCTGCCAAATACACCGGACTTATGACATAAATCAAATATTAAATTGTTTACATCCATTCAAGAAAATATCATAGTTTCTATAAAATATTAGTTATGGAAGAATATTTGTCAGACTAAGTCCTTGCCTTTATCCACTTGAGACGGTTCTGCAATACATCAATAAACATGGGTTAAGCACAAAGCTTAGTGAACACACTACACCCATACTCAAGCACAATATGCACATCTCGTCAATTATGCCACACTGGTGGGGTGACCATCTGCCAAATGAGCCATCTTCTCTAGATGCCACACAGGTGGAGTGGCCATCTGCCAATTAAGCCATCTGCTCAGGTAACACCACATAATGATGCATGAACACATATCACGATATAAGATATAAATGAATGAAACTCACCTAATCAGCAACACATATCACATTATATTAGCAGAAGTTGCAGAGTTAACAAATATGTCAATATGGACCTACAAGCATGGTCTCACACTCTCACTGAATAAGTACTAAGTGTAAGTTCACTATCTCTTGTAGTAGGGTTTTTCAATTCTAGTTGCATTACCCTCAATTTACGATTGAGCTAGTTTGTTAACCATTTATATTTTACGATTGTGGTTCACGATTTATCATCCACTTCACTTGTCGATTCCATCATGGGAGCTACGGTTTTCGATTACGACAGATCATAAGATTTGCTATTCATATTTGCGATCCGGTTCAATACACATGCACACCTCTATTTTCGATTCCTAAAGATTTGCGATCTGGAACATAACTTATATACATCCACTATTTAGGATTTACGATTGTAATACTACACACGATTTACGATTACCATTTTTGATCATCTATTGAACTGATTTACGATTCCTCTTGTGATATTGATTGATGTTTCATTACATGTTACTAATTTACGATACCCTCTACATGTCGATTTACGATTCCAGGGTAGTTTGAATTTTTTGATTCGCATCTCACATGAAGTCCATGATTTGTGATTCGTAGTATGGGGAATCCCCTTAGGGACTCTACCCGTTTTTTGTTCCTCCACTGGTTCAGATTCAAACTCATTCCATACTTAATGAATTCATGCAATTTCGATTTCAGAACAATCTAAATGCCAATAAATCAAACCCCATTCCATTAATTTCATTTTCATCTTATATTCATCGATTAAAAATCTAAACACACCTTGTTTCTGTTTTTGGTTCGACAGTTCCTGAGACCCAACAAAACCCATCAAAAACTTTCAAAATTTGTATATAAATCACATTCAATTGATTGTAAGGTGTCCATAGTCATTACCTAATTGATACTTGATCGATTGATACCGATTTGACGAAGAACCGATTGAGTATTGGTCTCTTCCTTTCTCGACAACACACAAACAACACAAACTTGCACACACAGGGTTCGTAGCCGGCTACAATATGTATTTCTAGGGTATTGTACGCTAATTAGATATTTATACCCTTCTCATGCAAATCCCTTGTACAAACACCCCACCTTTTAATAACTTAAAATCTTAACCTTAATATTAATGAGTAAATGAATCACTTTCCGTTTCCGTTATAATTCCAATTAAATTTCCAAATTATAGAAATAGGAAACGGAAATTACACCAAGGTTTGGACCATCTCATCCATTCGGAACTCAAAATGGTTATGGTTTTAACCCTAACAAATATTTAAAGTAAATTATATTTTTTATCTCTATAGTTTATTCAAAATAACAATTTTGATCCATAGATCTAGAAAGTTACAAGCTTCAAATTGAAATGTCTAAGATTTTAAGGGGTAATATAGTTTGTTTTTATTAAAATAAAAAAAGATAATAACTGTTATTATTAATTTTGTTAGATTAGGCGAAATATAAAACAATAGTTATATCCTATTTTTCCTCGTTCACCACCGACGGCCATAACGGCACAACCTACTCTCCTCCCGGCTCCCTCCTTCCCTCTACCCTGCAGATGTCACTAGAATGCGAAGCCACCTACCCGCCATCATCGTCTTCTTTCTTTCTTTTTTTCTCCTCCACTCTCACTTATTCATCAAGGACGGCCATTGAAAAGGAGCGGCGGATGTTGTGAGCGAAAATGACGTCGGAGGCAGCGGCCATTTGGGTTAGGGTTTCTTCATCTTTTTCTCGACAAAAAGGACCGACGAGACCAACACTGTTTCTTCATCTTTTTTGGTCTTCATCAGTTTTGTGTGTGTTATGTTTAGATCTAGTGGGCGTGTTCATACATTTTGGTGTTGGTATGGTGGTGAGGTGGATGTAAATGAAGCTGGTTTAGTTTTTTAGGTTTCAAAATCATTTTGAAAAATAGATTTGGGGGTGTTCATACTACTTTTGTGAATTTTTGGGTTTGGGTTTTTGGGTGTGGCTACGGTGGCCGGAGGTTGGTATGTAGTGGTGGCGATGGGAATCAAACGACAGAAATGGGCATATGATATCCACATATCTTACAATCAAGTAAAAGAATTGTGATTATGGTGATGCCACGATCCGTACGCTTCCATAGCGAATTTTGGTATTTTCCCAAAATACAATCAATTGAATAATAATTTATAATATTAGCCCAAATTATATTTTTAAAATATTATTCAATTTTTTTAAAGGACAATTTTAATATAACCCTGCTAAAAATAACGGTCAAAGAAATAGTAGCGTACAAAATTTCAACTAAAATGATCAAGATTGCAAGATATTTTAGGGTGTGTTTGGGGATGTAGCTGGTTAGGGCTGATTAATTAATAATTCAAAACTTAAGTCATAAGCTACTTGAAAAAGCTTTTATTTTGGGGTTTACGAGAGATTATTTTAACACTCGAACGAGGCTAGAGGGCTGAAGATTATGAAAACTAGAATCTCAAGCTTCTATAATTTTCCGCAAGCCTGTTACCAAACACACTCTTAGTAAAGAACGAAACTTGACATTTGTATATATCTTAATTTAGTCTTACTTTGCCTACTTTGTTATCTTTAGCATCTTGGGTGTACGTACATACTTTTGAAAATTTAGAGTTACTAAATAGCAATCATCATTTTTCCAAAAAAAATAGCCGGATATGTTAATTTTATTAATTTGATTTTCCGGACGCATTGCGCCTACAATTACCATCTCGTTGTTGTCATTCATGAGTTTATTTATCTTTAGTCCCCGTTAGTTTCGTAAAATTTACGATAATGTAATCGAATTTTTTAAGGAATTAAATTCCTAAAGAATGATATTCCGTATCATGTTTGTTTGATAAAAAAGGGAATTGAATTCAATTTCATTCTAATCTTATATTTTGTTTGGTTGAAAAAATTTGTCAGAAGAATTGGAATGAAATTATGTCAAATGACCAAATAAACGAGGTATACTATATAAGAATGGAATGTTATTTCATTCCTTCAAATTCCATGAGATTTCTGCGAAACAAACGTGACCTAAGCATATCTTTCAAAACTTTTTAATACGAAGTGTATATATGAAAGTGTGATATATGATGCATGTGTAAACTAGAGGTGAGCATGGTGCCGGACCGGTATCAATTTTACCGAGTACTAGATTTGGTCAAAAGGCGGTACCGGATACTGTACCGAGTATTCATATACGAAACAAGTACCGGGTATCTATTTTACCTAGTCGGTTCCGTACTAGTTCTGAATATCGAGTCTCGAGTATCAATTTAACAACGACAACCGAACTGAATATTCTAACTCGATACCGGAATTCGGTATTTTCGATACTTCAGTGATCAACCGGACATTGATAATTAAAACCGAATGAAATCTTTTTGCAAAAAGAAAACGGAAGTTAAGTGGAGAAATTGAGGAGACTTGAAGAAGTTGATTTAAGATCTTACGTTTCCATTTAAGATCCTTTCTTGTGCAAAAACCGAACTGTCAGTTATCATGGCTTTCTATACTCATTTTACGTTTCCATTTAAGATCCTTTCTTGTGCCCTGAAGTTTTAAAGAGGAAAAAAAAGGATTCTTGATTCTTGGCATTACAGCTGCTACTGTAAGAAACCCTTCTCTTTTTCAATAAATCCATTTTCATTTCATTAAATTCAGTTCAGTCTGATGTTCATACATGTGGTTTTTGATAATATATCTTAATTTGGAGAAGAAAAAAGGAGTTGGTCAGCGCCAATATCATCAGGACTTTGCCCAAATCATCTTCTCATGGTCACTTGATGACATACTCAACCAGGACCTCTACAAGTACCAGGTCCTATCTTAAAATTTGGTGAAGAAAATACATGTTTTTGTTTTAATTTCTCATGTAAATTAAAATGCATTTGTGTTGATATCAGACCTTCCATATATAATGTTTAACATTGTCTTGAGAATTGTGGAGATTCTGGTACAACAATTATGCTATTTTGTTATTGTTTATGAAAATCTTGTGTAGATAAAAAACATCACAACTATAAATATGTAGAATTGGTTTAAATGTTAGCGCTTTAAAATGTATAAAATTGTAATGAATGGAGGCTAAGAAAGGTTCGCCCTTAAAAAGCATTTGAAGTTTTATAATCCATTTGATACATTTTTAAATGTGAGATTATGACTAAAAATGTGATGGTTGTTGTGTTCCTAGATATTATTAATACTAAATTATTATAATCCATCTGACATCAAATTGTCAACATTATTTGCTTTCTGGAGTGATTTGGCTTAGCCATTTAGATAGACCATATCTATCTCTACTACATGAATATTTGTGACAACTTAATGAATGGTTGCAGGCAGAAAAGATACCACTTACATTTCAGTCAGTGGAACACTATCTTGGTTCTTTCATCTACCCTTTGCTAGAGGAAACATGTGCCGAACTGGCTTCCTCTATGGAGATTATGCATAGAGATCCATTTGCTGAAATTTGTGTGCTTAATGAGGCCAGAGGTAAAGGAAAAGTGATATATGATGTTACCATTGGTACTTGGAGAAACATATTTAGTGAACGTGGTAAAGAGCCATACAGGTTGTTACCTGGTGATCTGTTTATTTTAATGGATGGGAAACCGGATTCAGTTTTTGATTTGCATCGAACAGGCAGAACTTGGGCTTTATCTTTAGTTAGTAAACTGTGGATGATGTTAATGAAAATTATAGCCCATCCCTACGTTTTAAAGTTATGGCATCTAAAGAGATTGAATCTCATCATGGGATGTTTGTTGTCTTTTTGATGAACATCACAACTCATAAAAGAATCTGGAACTCATTGCATTTGCAAGGAAATCCAAATATCATCAAAGAGGTTCTTCATAGTTCTTTGAAATCATTGTTACTTCAAGAGAATCTGTACTCATGTCGCTTAGAAGGTGCATCCTTACATTCTGTACTCATGTTTCAAGAAGCTTCATGCATGAAGATAATTTTCAAATATTGTCTCTCTTTTAAACAATCTAAGTTCTTTTAAATCATTGTTATTTCAAGAGAATCTGACCTCAGAAGAAGTGGAGCAACTTTTCTCTGTTAGACCATTGCAAGTCAGACACAAGTGTTGTTTTTTTTAAAACTCTGCAGACATCTCTTGAAGGACTCGATCTTCCAAGTGTTATAGACATAACTGTAATCAAGGACTTCTGTTTTGAAAGAGCTTCTCTTGTATTCCTGCACCACTTCTACTTCTTACAAGTTGCATACTATCAAAATGGAACCTTTGAACTTGTTGGTCATAGATGAAGCTGCCTAGGTGAAAGAGGCTGAGTCTACCATTCCCCTTCAACTTCCTGGAATCAAACATGCTATTCTCATTGGGGATGAATGCCAATTACCTGCATTGGTTAAAAGCAACATAAGTCTACTTATTTACCTACCTTCATAAAACTGTTTTCTATTGTAGTTTTACTTTTCTGCTGCATTTGATAGGCTGAATGTTTATGGACAGGTTTCCGCTGCATCTGGTTTTGGAAGAAGTTTATTTGAGAGACTGAGCTCTTTAGGGCATTCTAAGCATCTTCTTAACATCCAATTCAGAATGCATCCTTCCATTAGTTTAATCCCAAATTGCAACTTTTATCAAAATCAGATCTTGGATGCAGAAAATGGGATAAGTAAAAGTTATGAAAAGCGATACCTCGCGGGACTAATTTTCGGTTTGTACGTATTCATTTATAAATGTTGTTGGTGGAAGAGAAGAAAGGGTTGATGATGGACAAAGCCTGAGAAATATGGTTGAGGTGGCTCTTGTCATTAGGATAGCTCAGAATCTCTATTGAGGTGAACATACTCATTATATTCTCAATTGGAGCTGTTGCATCCTTTTTTTTCTTTTTCTTGTTGAGCAGTTAGGCTTGCAGCTCTTTTAAGTTTCATCTCGTCTTGGTGTGGTTTTCAAATCTCATCTATCTTTTTCCTTGTAAAGAAATTAAAGCATTACCAAATTATTGGTTAAATTTTGATTACCTAATTTCAGTGATTGAAAAGCTTAATAATATTGTAAAACTTTAAACATTGTATTATCCTATACCATTTCAAATTGGCATATAGACTTGTTTTCTGATTTTGTTAGTTATTAACCTTGAAATACATTTTATTCCCATTTTAGTAGCAGTGTCATTTTATTTTCTATAACCTTGAATGTGAACATTTATATCTGTATGGTTAAGCTACACTGGAATTTGAAAAATTCTTTTATGTTTATAGCCTGCAGCGACAGCAAACAAAAGCTTACCATCAGGGTTGTATCTCCCTATGCTTCTTGATAGGTAATGGTACCAACACAACTATGAACTGAAATTACACACAGAAATAGGGAGAAGGATGGAGAATTTACTGAATCAAAAGAGAAGAATTACAATCAAAAGTTCCAGGGATGAACCCTCTCTCTCAGCACATGCCGGAGCCTCACACTCTCACCAAAAGAAAAATAACAGAATGCGTATCAAATCTACCCCCCTCCCTTTATTCTATTCTCCCACGTAACAACCTCTAACCACTTTCAATATTACCCTTTTTAGTCCTAGAATAAACTTGTAATATCTTTGGCATTCCATTATGAATTAATACTGGTTCTGTATCATTACTCCCCCCTTCAAACAAAGTCTTGTCCTCAAGACTTGCTTCGGGAAATTGACTCTTGATAGCTAACTCATCCTCCCAGGTTGCCTCTTCACTTGAACCGCCCTTCCACTGCACCAACCACTGCTCAATATCCATATTGTGGTCCTTAATATTACGTTTAGCCAACACCGCCACCGGAAAAATCAAATCAGCAGCATTCAAATCCAATTCAGGAGGTAAAACAGCATCAATAGTACCTTGAACAGCCTTTTTGAGCAAAGACACATGGAACACCGGATGTATCTTAGATGTAGGAGGTAAATCCAACTTGTAAGCAACCGGACCAATCTTAGCGAGAACTTGAAAAGGACCAAAGAAACGAGCTGCCAATTTCTGATGAATGCGCCTAGCCATAGATAATTGTCGATACGGTTTCAATTTAACGTAAACCCACTCACCCACAGTGAAATGCACCTCCTGTCTTTTCTTATCAGTGTTCCGTTTCATCATTTCCTGCGCACTCGACAAATGAACGCGAAGTTGCTTTAAGGCTTCATCTCTATCTTGAAGCTCCACCAACACTTGCTGCACTCGAACTTCACCTGGAATAAATTGAGTGATAGCAGGTGGTTTCCGACCATAAACCACCTCAAAGGGAGTTTTTCCCGTGGATTCATGAAAGGTAGAATTGTACCAAAACTCTGCCCATGGAATCCATAAAGACCAAGTGCGCGGTTGGTCAACAGCAAAATACCGAAGATAAGATTCCAAACAACGATTAATCACCTCAGTTTGGCCATCCGTTTCCGGATGATAAGCCAAACTCATGAGCAATTCCATTCCTTGAGACCGAAAAATTTCTTGCCAAAATCGACTCAGAAACAGCGGATCACAATCACTCACAATGGATTGTGGCAACCCATGATGACGGACCACTTCCTTGACAAAAGTTTCTGCCACCGACTTTGCCGTGTACGAATGTTTAAGAAGAATAAAGTGGCTGTATTTGGACAACCTATCAACCACCACAAGAAGAGCATCGTACCCCTTAGATTTTGGAAGACCAAGAATGAAATCCATGGATAAGTGTTCCCAAATGGCATTAGGAACATCCAAAGGGTGTTGCAACCCAGCGGGAACCGTGAAACTAGCATTGCAACGTTGACAAACATCACAAGCACACACAAATTGTTTGACACAAGCCACCATCCCTTGCCAATACAGATTACTAGCCAAACGACGATAAGTACGGTAATAACCCGAATGTCCACCCGAAGCTGATTGGTGAAACTCTTTTAATAAAGAAGGAATAAACTTGGAAGTCTTTGGAATTGAATGACCAGGCGATCTTTATAAAAAAGAATACCATTTCGAACAGAATAACCCGGGTGAGCATCAACCCGTTGAGAACATTCTCGTATCAATTTTTGTAAGGTACGATCAGCTTTATGTTCCTCTAATAATTCAGCCCCTTGTAACCACAATGGAGACGACAATCCCATCAGAAATTCACCCCCATCAGCCTTACGAGACAACGCATCAGCAACTCGATTTTCACGTCCTGGTTTATAGCAAATTTCAAAGTTGTAACCCAATAACTTAGCCACCCAATTCTGCTGATCGGGACTCGTAATCCGCTGCTGCAACAGAAACTTCAAACTCTTTTGATC
>JAUEJL010079470.1:0-15437 GCA_032274825.1 Drosophyllum lusitanicum
GAGTTCCAACGAGTTGGACAATCCAAATTAGGACCCAAATATATTTTGTTAACCGACTTGCAATATTTTTTATAATCGTTGAGTCGTTTGTTGCTGTTGTTGCAAAGAACCGATTTTATCATTGTTTTAAATTTTAATCTAATCGGCTCAATGACTTCCAAACCGGCTTGCACGGTTAAATTAATTATGCGTCCAACGCAACGAGTATGGAAAAATTTACCGTCTAAAATCGGTGATAGCAATAACTTCAATCTTGGAACCACGTTTGTATTATTCAATGCATTATCAAATGACATAGAAAATACTTTACTTTTTAATTTGTAAAAAGAAATTACCCTTTTTAAAAGATGAAATAAGTTAACACCGGTATGGGGTTCACCGAATAATTCAAACGCGATGGTTCTTTTCATCATTTGCCAATTTTCTTGGTTTAACCAATGTGAAGTAACGGCTAAAAAAGAATTCCCTGTATTATAAGGGGAACTCCAAACGTCACATGTAACCGAAACACCGTAATTGTATTCTTGAAATCCCAAAATCATTTTTTTCCTCGCTTAATGCTACATTTTTATTGCGTCTCGTCTAAGGGTAGTACGACTTACTTGAGTATAACAGGGTTGTATCCTTTGTTGAATTATTGCCATGAAATCTTCATCATCAAAGTGGTCGAATGGTAATGCGTTTCTAATCATCATTCTTGTAAAATCGGCTCGTAGTCCATCGTTGTCGTAAACAAAACACCAGCTTGTGGAGTAATATATTGCTTGACTTGGATCTGATCTTGACCGAAGAGCCTTGCATGATTTTGAAATATGGTTCCTCAACGTTGTGTTTCCCTCCGGTGAAAAAAACTTTCGGCAAAGTTTACAACGCACCCTTTTTGAGCCATTTGACATCTCACACAATTCATAATGTTCCAAAACTTCTTTGTTTCGATTGTGTTCGATCACCCTCACCACTTCGGGATTCCCCCAACGGAAGATTCAACCGTGTTACTACCATTAGCCATAAAAAAATAGAAAAGATGGAGATTTGAGAGAGTTTTTTAGAGAAGGAATTTGGTGTGAATCATTCTATGACATCCCTAAGGTATTTATAGAGTTTTATGGTGGAAAAAAGTGAAAAAACGACAAAAAAGGTCACAAAAGCCCCCAACGGATACAAAACTGCTAGTATTTTTTGAATTTACGGACCAGTTTTTTTTTCAGGATAAAATCTGGTTTGGCCAAAAAAACCGTAACCAGTTGGACTAATCCGGTTTCAAAAATCCAGACCGGATCGGCAAAAACGGTTTGGGAATAATCGGTTTCGGATAGTATATACGCGAAATCGGATATTTGGATTTTCTTGCATGTCTACCTGAGGCCCTGAGTAGAGTGAACAAATAAGACTAATCCGACTGGTCTGACGAGACCGTTAAGACCTGACCCGTCCTGAACCAGTCCAAGACCGTTGTGCCGGTCCACAGTCCAAACCGGTCAGGAGGAGAAGATCACCACGAACCGGTCTGAAATGGTCCGAAAGTCAGTCTGGACCGAGCCGGTCCAAGAGTCTAAACCGGTTCTAAAAAACAAGTCAGTCCGACGGGTCCGGACCGATTCGGACTAGTCCGTCCAAAACAGTCCCAACGACTAGTTTTTTTTACAAATACTCTATAAATATCTCACCACCTATTCTATTCTTCTTTACGGACCGATCCGAAAAAAGACCGGACCGCTTAAAAACCGAAAGATGTAACACCACGATTTCAAGGTCAACTTTTGACTTTTTAAAACTTAAAATCAAACATATTTCAGTTTGATAAACAAAACAGCGGAAGTCTTATCAAAGTATTTAAAACAACCCAACAGGGTTTTCATTTTACAAACGGGTGTTACCAACATCAATACCGACTGACCATCATACATGCCAAGGAACAAGTGTCCCAGCAACACAATGGCAATACCCTGGCACAGCTAAGCATAAATATCTGCAAAAGCATACAACTAGAAGGGGGTTAGTTTTAAAAGCTAGTGAGTACAAATTTAATCAATAAACATCATGCAACACATAGGGCATCACATAGCAACACAAACAATGCTATCCTATCACATTGTGGTGTGCTAACATGATCAGTAGGCATTGTATCTTGCCGGGTTGCAAATCCGGCTCAACAATCCTAATCGGGGAATGAAGCACACCCGATCGCGCTGGTGGGTGAGCAGATAGAGGTCCACCAAGCATCGTTATAGAGCTATAGGCTTACATGGGCTCAGCAGGTAGCTGATTGCCCAACCTGTCAAGGAACGGTGGTCCTGTACAACCTACGACCCAGAATGGACCCTCGAGTCACCGTTAATCCCTAATTCTGACCCATAGGTCCCCTGGGATCCAGCCATAAACCATACAACCACAAGATGTCCGGACAATCACATACACATAGGTGATCCCATCAGGATCCAATAGCATGCATGCATTTGTCACATAACCACAAGATCCACTCATACACGATGAGCAGAATATACAAGTACAACATAGCTGATTCAATCAGGATCCATAGCAGGCATGCATTCATAACATAGCAACAAGTTCTACTCACAAAATGGTTCATAAAGGACTGTATTCACCACTTTTAAAGTTAAATAACTAAATCGATAGAAATAGTTAAGTTAAAGGACCATTTGACCAATTAACTCTTTTGGTATTAAGATCTTTGTTGTGAAAATTTGATGATGCATTTTAGTTAAAAACTTAAATTGATTTTTTATACGGGCAAATTACATGAAAACACATTGAACTTTGTCTTAATTACCATTATATTTAACCAACTTTAAATTCTTAAAAACAATAAAATCAATTTTCATAATACTTACATTGTATGCAAATTGTTGTATACTATGTAAATTATGACAAAATTTATTATATACAATAGTAATTTAACGCCAGACACCAAAATGAGTTGTTTGCATAGAATGGTAACCAAAACAAAGTTTATTGTATTTATTTGCCCTTTTGATATTTAAGTATGAGTTAGATATTGTAGAGCTTAGAATTGATAAGGAAGTGTGTTTACTTTTCTTGTGAAAAACGTCTTAACTTTTTCCTGAAAATTTTGCTACGAGAACTTAAAATTTTGAACTTGTTAAGGAAGTGTGTTTGCAATTAAACTTTTCTAAAAAAACGAAATTTTAATTTCTATTTTCTAATTTATAAGTAGAAGTTTGAAAAGCTGATGGACGTTTTACTGAAATTTAATTTCCACCTTCTTATAGTTAAACAAAAACTCCCTGTTTCTTCTATTGAAACTAGAAATAAAGAAACTAAAAAAAAAAATTCATAAATAAACGCTTATTTTAGTATTTTTATAAATTAAGTTCCTAAGTTGATAGGTTTTTTTTAATAGCTCCTAAATTTATTATAAACGCTTATTTTAGGCCATAAGCAATATTAAACCTAAATTACTCCAATACCACTAAACTAAAACATGGTTTTAAGAGTGTTTCCTAATTGAAGTGGTTATGGCATACGACATTCTTTTTACCTAAATTTCAAAAACATCGACCGGTGATTGGTATCTCGTCTTTCTATGACATATGCCAAGGTCAAACTACACTCAGCTTGTGAGAGAGGAGAGCAAGACAGACCCCCCCCCCCTCTTTTAAGTCTTAGTAACGTTCTTCCATAAACAAGTCTTTCCACTTGTTTCATACTGATCTCTTTGGTCCTTTAAATATTTCATATCCTAGATACGTAGCAGCAAGTACACATTGTGTAACAACCCAAAATTCCTCAGCTACATTAACCTACTTATTTCATTTGAGCATATTCTAATTGTTATGATATTTAGGACCATAACGTAAAATAAAAGTCCTTTTGACATAGTATGCGGGTTAGGAAGCGATTTCGCATAGTGAGAGGGTCCTAAATGAAAGTTTGGAACACTAATCCTTCTTATAAGATTTGAGGCAAGCCCCTAGCCTCTCCTATGCTCTCTACCACATTCTTTTCTAGTAGACATAGATTAAGGTTTGTGCATTTCGGGTTGTCAGGTTGATCTTAACTCGAACCATTTATTTTTGTGTCAAGCTTTTGACCCGATTTGAATTCGTGTTACTTTTTAAAGTCAAGTTCGGATCAGATTTCGTGTTAACCTACAAATTGCTGGTCTTACTAATAAGAGTTATAGAAGGGATGTGGAATGTATAAACATCATTGCTTGTTAGGTGTTGTCCTTGGCGAGAACGTGATATGTTTCCTTTCTTGACGTGACGCGTCCAAACCGAATGACACGATAGATATTTTTATTAGATTGTGACAACGCAATGCGTTCTACCCCTTAAACGCGATGTGTTGGACACTGTTTGAGTAATTTATCAGTATTTTAGTACCCATATCAATATAGTCTTGTTACTATATGATTAGGGTATTCTAAAAGGGACGGTAAATAAACCCGAACCGATTATTGTCATCGAGGATTTCTTATTCAGGATAGGGTCGGGTTTTGAAGATCATCTCGTGTTCGGGTTAGTGATCACGGCATGGTTGCCCCACCCCATCCTGTTATTATATATATTACATGTTACATAAAGCTGCGTCCCTTACCTAAAAAGCTACAACCAACATCCCATCATTGTTTATCTACCTAACTCTCTCCCTCTCTCTCAAACACATAGTGACAATTGAATTTTAAAGTTCTCATTTCTATCTATATTTACTCTAGGCTCCATTTCTCTCTATTTTATGAATTTACGGATAATTCTGTAAGGTCTAGTTTGTTTCACGAAATTCGAAGAAATAAAGTGGAATTAAAATCAAATTTCATGATGTATTACGTTCGATCAACTTGTTTTTTAATTGAATCTCATTCTTTAGAATGTCTACAAAAGCTCAACTAATGGAAAGTCCATTTCATAGGTGGGTTGGATGGAATTCACTTCCATTTCTTCGAATTCTGTGAAACAAACAGAATTTAAGTTTCTCTACATTGGAATTCTACCTTGTAAATCTCTCAACCTTATAACAAACCCTTTGATATGTAACTCTCTATCCATAGATCTATAATTCTCAATACCTAGTAACAAGTTAAAGTGCAAAACATATAATGAAATAATTTTGCAATTCTTACTTTCGATCCAACATTAGCATCTTTTAGCCCTCCTCTATCTCCGTCCATGAAATGAGTGATTATGAAGATATGATTAATGCATGTTGTAAAGTTTGAATTTATAAATTGGTTATACATGCAAATGATTAGTGGTAGAGCTGGCAAAACTAACCCGTTTATCTATTTTTGGGTCCATTGGGCCAACTATTTTAAAATTTTAGATTAATTGGGGTGTAATATTTTATTTGCTTGGGTTAAAATGGGCACCAAAAAAATTTGAGGCTTAAAATTACGGGTCATATTGGGCTGTCTAAAAAAATGGAACGGGTTGAATTGGGCAGTCTTAGAAAAGAAGCATGGACCGGTGGTAGTACCGATGGTTACGTTGTCGAACAACTGCAACTCTGCAAGCCACAAAGCTATGGACTCACGAGGACTGCCGTCGTTCGCCGTTACTCGATTGATAGACGATAGTCGGTAAAGTCGATCGACACTTGAAGCCCTCGAATCTCGATAATCAATTCAGTCGATTGATATTCAGATTTGAAGCCCTCGATTACAAGCCCTGGCGATTACAGATTACGACCTTTGTGCCCTTGATTGATACCATACAGCCAACTGAACATGTGTCTCGATTGATACTCGGTTGATTAACTCCTTGACTCAAGCCCTCGATAATCGATTGAAACACATGTGGGTCGCTTATGAACAGTCGAAAAGGGTTCCTAATTGTGGTAGAATTTCTTATCTTGTTTCTTAGTTTTCCTTTTCGTATCAATGGCTTTTTTAATTATTTGAATCCCTTGTTACACAGTATTTGATCGTGGTGAATTTCGTTTAATTTGATTGCCCATATTCTGGGTTGTTAAGAAAAGGGTTTCTAATTGTTGATTTTGTGTTGGTGGTAAATGGTAATGGAGCTTATGAAGCTTCTTGTTGGTACGGAACAAAATTTCTTGGTAGGTGTAGCTTAATTATGTGGATAGTGATGTAATTTGTTATGTAATTTACTAATTTTGATCAACTATCAATTCATGAACTCTTGATTGAGTTTTAGTATATTTATAATTGTCAATTTATGGGATTTATGATTATATCTTCTTAATTGTAGTCAAAGTCAAAGTTATTGTAGATTTTTTTAAAAACGATCCGTTTGGACCCGAAATCGTTTGATACTTTTTCAAAATTACCCGTTTGGACCTGAACACATTCCGACCCGAAACCGTTTAAACACGTTACCCAATCCGCCCCACCCCGCCCGTTTTCCACCACTAATTAGTGGGATGGGGTTAGTACGTGCTAGTATGTATAGGTGATGATGTCAAGTAGGTTTTGATTATGACCTTCTATAAAGCGCTAGCTTACCCGAGTTGGCTGGTTTTGTAAATAACTTTTATGGCAAATGACGCGTGGATACCTTGTATGTTAGTGTGTTAAGTGATGCTTGACTTACGATTCTTGTCATAAGAACATGTTAGAATGAGAGTAGTTTAAAATCAATTAATAGTACCAAATCTGTCATGTACAATCGGATAAATATATAAAATTTTGTTTTATATTATTAAATTAATAATTAATATTTATTGAGGTTTTTTATAATACTAAAAGTATAATAAAAAAATAAAAATTTAACAAAAATTATATCATGTCTACAATATGTAATATGTTTTTAGATTTTATGTATATTATTTATAAAGAAAGTTGTTTCTAACAACAAATGAATATAAAACTAATTTTGATTACTACTATACAAAAATTTTCAGTTCTAAAATATTAACAAAATAATTAATTTTTACTTTTAAATATTTTAAATATTATTAATTTCTTAATTTTTTTATTTAGTTTGATAATAAAAACAACTAAGATTTATGCTAAAATTAACAACCAAATATTGTGACTAAAATGGAATCTTGTGACTTCTTATTTCCGTCGCAACCGAACAAAAATGGGAATCTAAGTATGAAGCCGGCCAACCAAATATTGTTTCCACGGTGACCTTCACTCCTCCATTAATATTCAACCATTTTCATCACCATAATCGAACAAAGCTTTCAATGGAGTCGCCATTCAAGGGGGACATATTGAAGGGGAAAGTGGGATTGTTGACCGGCGGTGGATCTGGAATCGGGTACGAGATTGCTGCAGAGCTTGGGAAACATGGAGCTTCGATTGCGATCATGGGTCGTCGCAAAAACGTCCTTGATTCCGCTGTTTCAGCTCTTCGATCCCTCGGAATTCATGTAAACTCTTGTTTCTCTCATACTAAATCTTCCTACATCCTTCTAATCACTAAACGATGACACATGAAATCTAATAATTTTAGGCTATCGGGGTTGAAGGAGATGTTCGGAACAAAGTGGATGCTGCTAAAGTTATAGAGACGACAATTAAGGAGTTTGGGAAGCTCGACATCCTTGTAAATGCTGCAGCCGGGAACTTTCTTGTGCCTTCCGAGGATTTATCACCTAATGGGTTTCGAACAGGTGATCAATATACAAATATTCTAGCCGATTTAGAAACGATTGAAGCCTAAAGGCGATCGAATCTTGAAACACTTCGAAATCCCTTTGAATGAAATTGTATACAATGATAAGAGTCTCTTTTTAATTAAGTTGAGTAACATGGTATATAATTAATAAAAAATATGATTTTTAAAATGGTGATTGTAGTGATAGACATAGATGCTGTTGGGACATTCACAATGTGTCATGAAGCACTCCAATATCTGAAGAAAGGTGGAGTGATCATAAACATAAGTGCAACTTTGCATTATACAGCAACTTGGTATCAAATCCATGTCTCTGCTGCAAAGGTTTCTGAAACAATTTACCAGCAATTCTTATATACAAAATCAAAGTTGCTGATTTTTTGCATAAACAGGCAGCTGTAGATAGCCTTACAAGGAGTCTGGCTTTAGAATGGGGAACAGATTACGGAATTAGAGTAAACGGGATTGCACCAGGCCCCATTGGCGACACTGCTGGTGTTACCAAGCTCTTACCCGAGAATGTAAGGCGCAAGAAGGAAGAAGCTTCTGCTTTGTACAGGATGGGGAAGAAATGGGATATTGCCATGGCTGCTCTCTACCTTGCATCTGATGCAGGTCAGTTGGGACATGGGAATAGTGTGTTTTTAGATAAATGTTCATACACTCCAGGTGTTCAATGTTTTGCCAAAGAAATATGTTGAGTTTTAACATACTGTGTGAAACTAAAAACCCACAACAACAATACTCAATCCCAGGACGGAGTAAGAGGAATCTAAGACGTAGGCAGTTATACCTCTATCCTGAAAGTGAAAACTGATGTTAATAATTACTGTTTTGAAGGTAATTTTGTAAACGGGATGACATTGGTGGTTGACGGAGGAATATGGTTAACCAGTCCACGCCATTTGTCAAAGGAGGCTGTAAAACAAGTTTCCAAGATGGTTGAGAAAAGGTCTAGAGATGACCCTGTTGGTGTTCCAAAGAGCAACCTTTGATTTTATGAAAAATTGTGTTAAACCTATACATATCATGAATCTAAATACTATTAATATGATAACATGTTAGGTTAAACTACAGTGTTATCGATATGATCTTTCTTGATGCAGAAGAACCGTGTATATTACAACGAAAGATAAAAGTTGAAATCATGATTATTACCGTACAAATGTAGTTTACATAACAACAAATCGATCCTACTCCAACTTTGCTAGATAGGAACCCAAGGATGCAACGTGCCGATGGGTGCTGTGCCTAAGACAAAATAAATGAAATACTCAAGTGAATCAATATCACCAACTGCATAAAATTAAGAAAAAGATGCTAATAGCAAGTAATCAAGTATCACACATTGTCTTCAATTATCCCAGTATTAAGCTTATGCTTCTTATGCTTTTAAAAGTTTGGCCTGCATGCGCCGTACACAGTGTTTGTAAATGCTTTTAAACTGAGTATAATAATCTGTAGTTATGATAATCAGTTATGCCTATGATCTTATTATCTAAGGTCAAAATAATCATATTTAGATAAAAAGATATTAAACCTTGATGTTGCTGTTATTCCCCTCATTGTAAGCTCATTTCAAGCAGAAATCTAGAAGACAAATCTTAATCCGAGAATAAAAGGAAAATGCTGAACATCAACAGAAGTGTAGCAGCCTAGCAGGAAATGCAACTTAGTGACTTCAGGCAACCAAGGTCTAATTTTTTTTCATTTAAAACATCTATTGTACATACATTCAACATGGAAGCTAAAAGATTCAAATGGGAAATCAAAAAGAAACACTAGCTAATAACAATAAACATAAATCTAAGTGTAATCGAACTCCTTCCAAACAATAAACATATACACAATACAATTAAACAAGACTCCCACAATAGGAGGAGCCTGTTCAAACACACAAAGTGGTTAATGAGACGAATACGACATTCATTTAAGGACTTGTAATATGAATATCTTTCATTTGCATTCATTTACTATCTACATCAACAAGCATTTAATCAAAAAAGATAATGCATTTGCATCATCAAATTGTACAAGAAACAGAAGAATGATAGGTTTTACAACGTCATGTTTAGATGAATCAAACATAAAAGTCATTCTAATAACAAGGTACCCAAATTTACAAATTAGAATGAGTAATTCTTTTTTAATTCTTCATACACAAGAAGTACAAACAAACAAACAAACAACCTAGCTTCTCACCTTAGTAATTTTGAGTGTGATTATTCCAAATTTTCCATCTGAACGCTGCTTTTGAGAGGTACATACTCTCCAAGATATCCACCCAAGTGATCATACAGAGCATTCTTATCAATCCCTTGATGATGATAGCTTTTGCACACATAGTAAAACACACTCTGAACCAACAATCCCACTAAATTCACAACCACAAGAACACCAACCAAGAATCCACCCACAACAATCCTCGAGAAAACCCCATAATAATACTCCCCACCATGCACAACAATGGATCCAAACAACCCATTAATCGCACCACAAATAACTAAGTATCCAAAAACAAGAGCAGAAGCCATCCGAGCCCTTCCTTTAAGAATCTCAAAGCTCTTTTTCATAGCAGCAAAACCATAAACAGGCTCTAAGACCGAAATCACACTAGCCAAATGCCAGAGTGCAGTGATGTAGACATGCACAACAAGAAACAACAGACACACAACAATCAAAGAGAAAAAGAACAAAAAAAGATTCTGGGTATCGATAGCGATAATCAACAGAACAATAAACCCTAAAAACACAATGTTGTAAGCAACCATGGTGAGACCAACCCATAAGAAGGTAATAAACAGGCGTTTGAAAACAGAGGGGATAGCGGAGATTGTGGACGAGAAAGACACCGGTTTTGAGGTGTACAAGGAGGCAACGGTGAAGACAACGGCGGCGGTGGAAAGAAGGGAAAAAACAAAGAGGAAAATGAGATAACAGAATTGAAAAACGAGAAGCTTAGTCCATTGGGAGGTGTGGGAACCATAAGGGTCCTGGATTTGGGTGATTAAAGGGTGGGTGAAAAGAGAATGGGCTAAAATGGCGAAAGATAAAGGGAAGATTAGGGTTAGGGTAATGAGGTAAAAAGTTTGTGGAGATTGTTTGGGGATGGCGATTGATTCCTTAAGAATATCTGTTGCAGAGAGGAATTGGAGCTCATCAGGAGGTAGATCCATGGCGGATCGATGGAAGAATTGTAATAGAGTAAAAGGGAAATGTAGATCTGATGTGATGTTGGGTGGAAATGGCAATGTGGTGGGTATTTGTCTGAGAAAAAGTCGAGATGATGGAGGAAGGCGGTGGTGTGTCTTTGTGTTTTTCTTACTTCTCTTTCATCTCAACAGAATCATCTTCTTTCTTTTTTCTTTTTTTAATTATTTTTTAAAAGTAATTTATTTTAAGAGAAAACAATAATAATTATCTAACTTTGTTGAATTCATTCATAAATTATATAAAGAGTGTAGTTATTTTGATATTTATTATTTATAAAAAATCTTGTATTTTTTAATAAATAAAAGGCTAATTTAAATCAATTTATTATACCATCCTCTATATATATATATATATATATATATATATATATATCATATTTGCTTATCCTAATTTATAAATATCATATTTATTTTTTATAGTATTTCAAATATCATATTTAACCATATTACTAATTTTATCATTTTAAAATATTTTCTAAACATTTTAAATTCTTTTTAAAACCAATAAAATCTTAATCTTATTGCTCTTAATTGTAACAATAATGATCGATACAATAACTACAATCACGTCTTTTCGTATCGTGATACCACGTTTCTGCCGTCACGTCAACCCTCACCTTCGTGTCGACATTTACACTACTGGTCTGGATGTGGACATCGTCTCTCGTCATTTCTTTCGCGTTATATAATTATTTAATAACTTTTTATTAATGTTTAATATTTATTATTTTTTAAACACACGTATAAGATCATATAAAGATACCACACGTATGTCAGGTAATAATGCTAGCCTCTGGTTACATATGAGCCCTATCGCACATAGCAGTATGCTATACAACACTTATGAATAATACATGTATAAATATTCTGATACGATAACACACATGTTGTAGATATGAAGAATAGTCTATAAGACTCACCTTATAATTAGTAATGATATATAACAGTCCAAAGATGATATGATTCGGTGAACACGCCAACGACTAGTCTCTACAGGTATAATACCAATAATATATCAAACACATGCTACTGCTGAATAATAGAAAACTGAACAGGGCATGGGCACGCCTGTGCCTAGAACTGTAGCTACGGCTGTGGCGCTCTCAGACATAGGCGTACCTGATCCTGCAGACACGCCCATGCCTTCACTTGGTACACCCATGCCTTAACCCTAAAGCACGGAGTTACCTCATGAACCAGGGTTTGCCATGGGGTGATAGGTACACCCGTACCCTCCTTGGGCATGCCCGTGCCTCCCCTGGTCTACATAGATTTTAGCAACAGTCATCTGTTTTCCGGCCAAAACTTAACATAATTCAATCCTAATCAGTTTTTGACATTAAAGTGGTGTTTTCCTACACCCAAACAACTAATAACATCAACCAACTCAAAATTAACATGTTTTGATCCTTGATTCAATCATTTGACCCATAAGAACACCTAAATCATTCAAACAAAACATACCTTGATAATTCTAGGATGGAGAGGATCATAAACTGATGTTAATATTGATAAAAAGGAAAGGAGGCAACAGTTATACATATGTATGTATGTTTGTGTTGTGTGTTTGCAAGACTTTCAACATGAAAGTCAACATATATCTATAAGTATAGGTTAATGGCACAAATGGTCCCCCAACAATTCAAGTTTTATTTTTGACAGTTTAAGCCCCTCTAGTTTTATAAACACCTCTAGTCCCATATGACAACTCATAATACACATATAACACTTATTATTTAATATTATTAATTTAAGGAATTTCGAACCTTGGGTGTTACAACTATTTTTAAACCAACTCTTGTAAAACACGAACATTTATTCTAGTAAATGAATTAATATAAGATCATTTAACTAAGAGCACACACTATAGTAGATTGTGGTAATGGACGAGTTGTAGCAGCGAAACATGTAGGTTAAGTTGTTCAATTCAAGTAGGGTAGGGATCAATAGTAAAATAAAGTTGAATTTGGAGTAACTAAACCTATAACTTTTTTGTATAGTAACTAAATCCGTAAAAAGTAACAATCCGTAAACCAAATTTGTAATTTACTCTATTTTTTAAATATGAACATTGTAAACCCCTTTTTTTATTTGTACGTTGTATGTAAAATATCATAAACATGTTGTATGTTTTCCGAATGCATTTGTAAATACAACATCGATAATTGTCGATGGTACTTGAGCTTGTTGGAGGCAAGACGGTGAACTTTGTAATTTTTTCAAATAGAAATATTAATTGGGTTACATGCAGTTCTACAAAATAAACGTTTCCCAATGTTTTATTATAGCATTTGGAGTATTTTTGTATTCACACATATCCATTAATGTTTACAGAAAAGTTTCGTATGTGTAAATTTAGAACAAAAATAGGGGAATAATGAAACGTTTTTGTAAACATTAATAAGTATAATGACACACTTTGTAAATATTAATGGACATAATGAAACATTTGTAAATTTGATATGTATATTTGACAAAAAAAACTTTTATGTTAGTAATTTTAACTCATGTTAATTTGTTATATATGTATATAGAAACTATATTATATTATAAAGTAAATTGCCGAGATTATTAAAAGTTGCCACTAAAATAAAGTACATTTTTTTTGAGCCAGAAAGGTATTATAAAATTGTACTTTAAACAAAAAAAAATATGATTAACGTGTTAAACATGTTTCCTGTCAATGGCAAAAAATAAAATAATCAAATGTATTTTAATAATTTACTTAACAAATATATAAAATACAATAAATTTAATTAACACCTCCCTCTCTTTTCAAACCGGGATGATATTGATACTTCTACATAATGTATAACACCTATAAAACTATTGTATAAGTAAGTGAAATATTCAATTTTCATAGATGAATCAATTTATTTTCTAGAAGAATCATCTTTATTTCAAAATATGTCTCTTTCTTTCTCTCTCTTACTCTTCGTAACCTACCTTTTTAACTTTAAATTTAACAATTAAAGGTTTTAAGTACCTTATATCTCATTTTCGTATAATAACAGGCTAAAATTAAACATATATCGCGTAAAATATGTATACAACTAACCGAAACCTTTAAGATGAAGAGACGGTTTTTATAACCGATACCTTTAAGATGAAGAGATAGTATTTAAAATCATCATAAAGTGCTCATAAAAATAGAGTTGAATAAAAACTCAGGCCATGTGTACCGATCTTCGGTTTGGCATCGGGTGAGTGATCGGTTTCTTTGGGTTCGACCACAACACCGATACGCCCCCCATTTTGGTACCTGGCGGGTGAGGCAATCGGTTTCCCACACCCGATCAAGCTTCCATTTTCCAATATATATGCATTTTAAAACATAATGCTTTTTCAAAATTTATTTTGCGTTAGGTTATACTAGGTATTTGGGTAAGAAAAGAGAAAGAGGAGGAAAATGATGTGAACTGGTGTGTCATTTGAGCAAGAAAGAGAAAGGGGAAGGGCCATATGGATGGTCTTATCCACAAAAAGTTTAGACAAAAGTAGATCGTTGTTTGACGGATAATGTTTCTTCACCTCTTCAACTAGATTGCTCAATTTGTATGAACATGAATCCATGTAGATAGATTTTCGAAAGCCAAAACAATATACATTCCTATGTGAGTCTCCGGCTAAACAAAAAACCTCCATATTTACATTTGAGCTTGTAGTTAGATGCTACTTACCTAATAATGAAAATTAAATAGAAAAAGTGTAAGTGATGAAGAAAAAGCCATAATAAAGTTAATACGAATGTCTAGATATGTACATTCAGATTTTTATTTTTAATCACAACATGCTAAAGAAGAACTATATCGGATTTAATACTTTTAGCAGATAGATGACCAGGAAGATAACAAGAACACTTCCAAAAGGCACATAAATAAACACATAAGAACATTCTAAGTTATTGAAAAATAGTCTCATTACAATCAAGAATTGAATAAGCAAACCTCGCAATCGCAAATTAAGAAGAAAAACATTCAATTAAGGAAACCACAAAATCATACCTATGTCGGAAAGCTCTCAATCACATAGAGAAAAGCCCTCGATCATATGCACATAAGCAAATTTCTGAATCTGTAGGAGAATGAACCGTCGCTCTATGTACGTGAATGAAGATGAAGATATGTAAAGAAGGTTTAAGGGTATTGAGGGGATTTTACCGGTAATTTAGATAAGGGATTATGTTTTTTAATTTTCAAATGACTTAAATATTAATAAATTAGGTAAAGGATGTATTTGAGAGTTTAGATATTTTGAAAGGATATATACGTAATATTAAACTTTACAAGGATATATATGTAATTAGGGAAGTTTGTAAGGATATATATAAAATCTCCCATTTTATTATTATTTTTATTATATATTAAAATAGCATATTTTTCTTTATTTTGCATTATTTTTAAAGGAGGAAAAACATGTCAGCTGCCACATCATTGTCATGTAATCGCACATCAGTGAAACACTAGTGGCACATTAGCATGTTACCTACCATATCAGGCTTAATACATTAAATGATAAGTTTGATAAATTTAATAGGGCAAATTGCACGAAAATACAACAAGCTATGCCAATATTGCCATTGTATGCAACAAACTTTATTTTGTACCTAAAAATACACACAACTTACAAATTTGATTCATTGTATGCAAGTTAC